>CAUYQV010037491.1:0-80467 GCA_963574575.1 Galagoides demidoff
GCATCAGCCATATCATATACTTTTTAAAAAATGGTCACTTAACAACTAGCCGGAGTGATGCCTGGAGATTTAATGACTCCTTTATGCAATATTGCCTAATTAAAAGTGGTTTTTGCAATTAAATTGTTAACCTAGGTTTCACTCAAATGAACATTGAGAAGGACTAATCCTTGGATAGAGTGTTTTAAATGTATAAATAACAGAATGGTGAGGATAGAGCCATAAGTAATATTTGTAACATGCATATTTGTAAATATATGTCTATGGGGAACTCTGAGGTGGCCTTAGATCATCTCAAATTGGAGCTGGATATTAATGAAAAAATAAGAAACTGAGGACACAAATTATTAGCAGTAAAGGGAATGTCTGCTGAGCAGCCACGAGCATTGTTGCTGGTTGAGAGGCAATTTGCATCTTCATAATAAGCGCTATATGAAAAGCAGAGCTCCTTTCACACGCCAGTTCAGCTATTCAAGCTATTCTTATCTTCTATCTGGAATACTGCCTAGTAAGAATAGGAAATTCTTCATTCATTTTGCCAATTATATCTGCCATGTGCAGGCAAGGCAGAGCATTGGCGAACATTCAGAGAGCCTGAGGATTGAATTCATTGGTAGGGGACAGTTAGCATTGTTCAACAGTGCAGGGAGCTTCGCTGGCTTTACTAATGCAGGAGGACTGGTTTGGGCTATTTTTTCAGCCTCTTGTGTTGACTGCATACATGCTGCCGTGAGCCGTGAAGTCTCCCCTCCCTGGATCTATTTGGAGGGGGAAATCAGAAAACGAGGCTTAGGGAATTTTACATTTAGTAGAGGTGAACTCCTCTGCATTCAAAACTACTCAAAAAAGAAACATATAATGTGGCAAATCATTCTTTTGATTATAGAAAAACATTTCTCTAAAATGGGAAATTGCAGTGAAATATGTGATTTTGTATCTTAAAAACTTTCTGAATGTTGAAATCCATTTGATGGATCTATATATATATATATATATATATATATATATAGAGAGAGAGAGAGAGAGAGAGAGAGAGAGAGAGAAGTTATATTAAGAACAAAAGTACTTTTTTATATTGTAGAAAACTTCAATGAGTAGGTCTTAATATATAAATGTATATTTTAAATGTATTCATTTTACTCTCAACATTTGAATTTTCAGAATGTACAGATTAAGACAAAATTTTACTTTCTCCTTCTTTTGTGCTAAGCATTATATTTGCCTAGGGACAAAACGCAACAAATATTACATGGAAATCACTGTAGGCTCCTCAACACACACACACACACACACACACACACACCCACACACACACACACAAGTTTAAAAGATTCCTTGGTAATAAAGCTGTTTCTAGTTTTTGCAGTTTTGGTCAGGGCCAGGCTTGAACCCACCACCCATGGTATATGGGGCTGGCTCCCTACTCCTCGAGCCACAGGCACCACCCGTTTCTAGTTTTAATACACCCTAGCATGAGACTCCTGGTCCAATTCTCCAGAAGAAGAATCAAAAACTCACGCACTTTCACAGCTTTTTGAGGAAGACTACTATAGACAACAGAGAATGCTGTGGACCCCAATAAGCCCAAGTGTGTCCAGCCCAAAGGTACTAATTATAAAAAGAAAAAGAGAGAAAATGTGATATTAGTCAAAAAACACTTCCAGGTCCATTATATCCAACAGTTTCCTATCAAGCGTTAGTATGTTTCTGCTTCATCTAAAATTTTCAACAAATATCTTAAAGAGAACACATCATAATTCGTGCCGTAAAAATATCAGAGGAGCTCAACTGACTCTTCCCCCACACCTGCGCCACGTGGTTCTCTGAGTGCAGAGCGCCTGTGGAAATAAGACCATACATAAGCATTAAGCTCGGTTCTCTTCCTCTGCTCTCCAAACAAGCGCCTGGGTCTCCTCTGTGAACGGCGTCCTCAGTCTTGATCTACCTCTCCTGCTGCTCCCATCTGGAACGCTTACCTTTCTCTACATTTCCCCACATACTCTGGTTTTACTTACTTAATGGTCCTGCTGTTCCCCCCCCCCCCACCTCCAGTAGGAAAAGTGCAGAATCATAAAGGTGGTGAATAAAGGTCCCCAGAACCAAAGGTTTTTCCATCACAGTGGTTTTCTTCAGAGAAAACAGTGAAAAGAAATTCTGAGTGCTATCTAAAAGCTATCGCTGAATCATTTTCTCCTGAAGAGTCACAAATACAATGAAAAATCTTTATTTCTTTGGGATCTTTAAGCAATATAATTTGGCCATAGACGTATTCAAATTATATTTTAAGTTTTGTGTAGATCAAACAATAACGTTCTTTTTAAAACCCGTTATTGGAATGAAGGTGGCAAAACAATAAACAAACTCTGGGCCAAAGATCCGGATTTCTTTTCTTTACCAGGGATCATTTAAGTTATTTTCATTAAGTTTTCTCTAATGTAAAGGCTGGCTCTGACAAGGCAACATTTTCTTTGGCTTAGGTATGTCAAAAAGTGACTTAATCACTCGATAAAGATGTCGTTATAAATTACTTCTCAGTTATGTAGTGAGTCTTATGAATTTACTAGAGGGTGGGGGAGCTGAGAAGGGAACTTGCAGGAGAAAAGTGATTCAATTACTTTCTCTGTAAGGGAAGGTATAGTGTGAGTTCACAGTAATTACTTTAATGTTCTATTCTCTTTGGGGGTGCCTTTAAAGTTAAGATTATTTTTTAAGATGTAGCTGAACATTCATTTTCTCCTTAAGAAATCAGATTAACTTTTATGTGTGTATATAGGTGTATCATTGCCTATTTTAGTTATTTTAAGTAATTAGTTATCTTTTGTGGAATAGAGTCCGTTGTATTGCGTTATTTATTGTTGTCTTTTAAAACACAAGGCAAACTTCCATAGATCACTCATTAACACTTAAAAATGGTCTCTCCCATGCCGTGAGATACACTGTTGGTTTGTTTGCAGGTATTTCCCTTCAGTTATTTGTCATCTTCCATGGGATTTTCTGATGTCTCCTAGAATTTCACAGATCAGTAATCTGCAATGAGATTTTGATGTTGGAAGCTCAAGTTCTCTGCCAGATATTAAATATTCCATGTGAAGGTCAGGTTAGGGTTGATTCATAGTGGTTAATACAAACAGCAGCTTTCAGCCCCTTAAATCATGACTTTAGTTTTGGTTTTTTTCCCTCTTTTAATGCATAATACACAGTGTAGCCTAGAAGATCTGCTTTTTGCATCATTGCAGAAAGGCATAGCATATTTTTCTAAGGAAAAATTTAAAAGTCTTAGATTAAAACCCTACACTGTGATATTATTTATGTTTGAGGGTGTTTGTCTCCGAATGTCTGACACCAGGCTCACTCTGCAAGTTCTCAGCCTTGTATTTGTTTCCCTTGCTTCAGCACGCTGGCAGTTCTTTGTTTTGGAATATATTACTCCATTGTGAGGGTGACGAAGTCTATGTGATAAAATACGTCCTATTTAGAGGGAAGAAATTATCCTTAGATTTGTATATTTCCTTTTCTGAGGTCAGGTAATAGGAACAACACACATTGGTAGAAAATGAGTGAGATGTAGCATAAAGAATTCAAGCAGAAGCTTTAATTTCTATTGATTATGAATCACCTCAAGCAAATCATCAAGAGTCTCAGATTTATCTATTGTTTTCCTCACCTTTAAAAACAGGTCAACATATTTGGGGGAATCAAATTAGTTAATATATATGTGTCCTTCTGAAAAACATAAATTAAAACAAATATGTAGGGTATTTGCCTATTATTTATTTTTTATTGTTATAGGGTCATTGAGGGTTACAAAGAATTACGTTTCATTGATTGCATTTGTTAGCTAAAGTCCCTCTTATAGTTGCGTCCCGACCCCAAATAATGTGCCGCACACCGGAACACTCCTTCCCTTCCCTCCACCTCCCCTCTCCCCACTCCCCACCTTGAATTGATTTGAATTTCTATCTTCTGTGAGTGTGTATTAAATTGTCTACTGGCTTTATGTTAGAATTGAGTACGTTGGATTCTTGCTTCTCCATTTTTGTAATACTTTGCTAAGAAGAATATGTTACAACTCTTTACAGGTTAACACAAAAGATGTAAAGCCTCCATCTTTTAAGAGCTGAATAGTATTCCCTGGTATCCATATACCAGTTTATCAATCCATTCCTGGGTTGGCGGGCATTTAGGTTGTTCCACATTTTGGTGATTGTAAATTGAGCTGCAGTAAGCAGTCTAGTGCAAATGTCCTTATGAAAAATGATTTTTTTTCTTCAGGGTAGATGCCTAGTAATGGGATTGCAGGATGCAAGGGGAGGTCTAATAGGGTATTCTAAGATAATGCATAAAATAGCAAAAGAGTCACAATTGATTTTACATATAGTTTAATAACTTCTCATTCATAGTTCATAAAATTTTGGTGGGAATTTAGCTTATGTTCTTTATACTGCTATTAGCAATTAGAATCACTCTGAGTCATCACTTTTAAATAAAGTTTGCTAACATATTTGTGTGATGTAAACAGATGATTTAATTTAACCGGGTCTTAGTTTCATCTTTTGTGAGTTGCTTCAGACATAAATATTGCTATCAGATTTCTTCCCAGCTCTGACAACCCTCTGTTCTTGAGCTACAGCTGCCAGTTGAATTGTGATATGCTCTGGCGTGTCTAGAAGCGTAAAAATGTGTTCTCTTTCTGGTGAGTTGAGTGTCCTGGCTACGGTCTGAGTGTGCGAAAAGGGGAGAGGGAGAGGAGAGCACTAGATAATAACAATTTCAGAATGACCTGAAATTAGACAACCAGTTATTTAAAAGCATTAAAGAACAGTAAGATGTGAAAAGAACAATTTACTAATATATGTGTGTAGATCCCAGGGAAGAGAGAATTTACAGTTTCCTTGAGACCTTGTTGTAACCAAGTTTCTTAAAATTACATTTGGGATTCATTCAAGGAAAATTTCTCTTTCTTTGGGCAAATAGATTACCTCATTCAATCTGAAGAATAATGGTGTATATTATTTAAAATTACAGATGAAGCAGAAAAATGTGAGGTGCTGAGATAATTTAACAATCCAATATCACTAAGCCAGCAATAGGTGAAGACGGAATTCTGACCTAGGTTTTTTTTCTTTGTGAGTCAATTCAAAAAAAAAAATCTAATAAATACTACAATTAACCTATATGTTTTCTTAATTATTCTCTGATTTCACCCCTGGTTCACAGTATAAAATTTCCAACAGGGCTTTTATGTTCTGCTCATAGTTATCCTGCACTCATTAGATAGTCCTTGGCAGATAATGGACACACAGCACAAATTTGTGAAATTAGGAAGTATGTAGGTTTTTTTCTTGCTTTGAACAAGAAAGCATGAATCCCAAATGTGGTTTCAAGACACTTGGGCACTACGATGTCTCAGGGAGACTGTACACATTTGTAAACATTATTTAATTTTAATAAACCTTTGTTCCAAATCAAATATATAATATTATTTTCTAGGAAGTGTTAGAAGGATGATCTTGAAGTCAAGCAATGTCAGAATGCTATATCAGCTAAGTCTTGGAATCTTTGCATTAAGCCAGCAACAACTTGTAAAAGTTTTACCTTCTTTTCCATGACACCTCTTGTTATACCCACCTACTAGAATCATAAAGAAGTTTAAAGTGCCCACCAAGCCCACTCCTCCAAAAAAAAAAAAAAAAAAAAAAGAGGAAGAAGAAAGGACTGTCAAAAAAATCCATGTACTGTGTGTCTGTTGTTGATTATGGGAATGTGGATACAGCTCTTGTCTTGTTGCCCCTATCTCCTAGATATACATTCTTAAGGATTTCCCTGTTCTTTCTAAGCATCATTGTCCATTTGTAAATGTTTATTGTTTGGTTGGTTGGTTATTTTCGATAGTGATTATGGTAGTTCATATCCCCAAAGTTTCGTGTGATGATACATGCTTTAAATAATGCCCGATACACAGTAAATATTTCATAAATATGAAATGTATTATTACTCTGGGGTATATACCTGCCATGGAAATCAGATGACTTATGATCAATAAAAAGCATAATTACCGAAATATTATCTAATGCTCAAGTATGCTTTTCACAGAATCATAGTACTGTGTTTCATGGAGGGGAGCTGAGACCATGAAAGTGATTATTTAACATAATTTATTAAGTTGAAGTACCTTTCAGAAACCAAGATGTACTAAGTGCTTGTTAGGTGTCCCGCCTGTGTTAAGTGCTGGATATGTCAAACAAAAACACGTATGGTCTAGTCCTCTATATAAGGAAGATAAACTTTCAGCAAATAATCATGTAAATTAACGTATATTTACAACTGATATATACAATAAGCAGAGAAAGATTTTAAAATGTGAAATTAAAGACTGCTCTAGAATTATGCAATATGACCATGCAGGCAATAAACTTTCAAAAGGATGAAATTCTGAATTTCCTAAATTTCTTTAGCAACTTACCCCAAATCCCAGTGGCTTTTGCAGACAGGATATAGTCTGCAGACTAGCCTTGAAGTAAACAGGAGATCACATTTTAAAATGAGTGCAAGCAGGGACATTAAAAGAAAAGGTGTTTAACTTACAGCAAGTGTGATTTAATTCAGTCATAAATATTGTTAAGCACTGAAATTTGGCTGCTTTCCTGTAAAAAATAAAACAGAACAGAACAAGCCATAATCACAGAACATGTTGGACAAGTCTAGGTGATTGCTTTAAGAATAACCGTGAATCCATGATGGAAATACCCCCCTTCACAAAAAATAATGTTTTGCCTTTTGGTAATAAATTGACTATGTATCCCCACATTGTAGAAGTTATTTTTGCTAAGGACTTACTAATGTATTACCAAATATACTATACTTATCTCATACTTTGAATTAAAAAATTACTCTTTTCTTTAACTATGTATTACTTTCAACAGTATTCTAGAAAACTTATACTTTGTTATTGTCAGTTTCTTTCTTAAATGAAATATTTGGAGAGTAAGAAAAGTAATTTGAACAATTATATGTCAATAAAGTACATTTGTCATGAATCCTTGGCTATTTACAAAGTAAGAGAATGATACAGAATTCTTTTGATCACCCTTCAACAAAAACCATAGTAAATATAAGATCACTGATTTTGATGAATGGAATCAATTGTTTCATTTATATTTTTGGGTATTTTTCTAGAGATAATTAGGAAAATAATACCAGACATTTTATTTTTGTAATACTAATGTGTTAATCAGAGTGTATTAATAATTCCTAAGAATTCCCCTTTGGAAGAAGGAATTGTGTGTTTAGTGGAAATAAATTTTATTTAAACAATATAAAAATGTTAATAAAATTGCCAGCCTTCTATTGATCAATGACTATTAATTTATCTATTTATTTTGATTTTTTTGAGATAAAATCTCACTCTGTCACCCTGGGTAAAGTGCTATGGCACTGTAGCTCACAGCAACCACAAACTCTTTGGGCTCAAGCAATCCTCTTGCCTCAGCCTCCCAGGTAGCTGGGACTATAGGTGCCCTCCACAATGCCCAGCTTGTTCTTTTTTTTAGTAGAGACAGGGGCTCACTCATGGTTAGGCTGGTCTCAAACTCCTGAGCTCAAACAAGCCACTTGTCTTGGCTGGCAGAGTACAATTTAATGACAATTTAAAGGTCATGTCTTTGTTACCAACTGAATTAGTTTGCTAGGGCTGCCATAACCAAGACACAGACTGGAGGGTATAACAGAAGGAATTTCTTACAATTTTGAGGGCTGGAAGTCTGAGACCATGTGTCAGCAGGACTGTTTTTTCCTGAGGCCTCAGTCCTTGGTTTGTAAGTAGCCTTCTTCTTCCCTGTGTCTTCACAGGGTCTTCCTATTGTGTGTGTCTGTATCCTAATCTCTTCCTAAAAAGACACCAATGGTAATTAGTTAAGGCCCACTCACGTGACCTATTTGTGATCGAATCACCCATTTAAGCCTCTTTTCTTTATATATAGTCATAATCTGATGTACTGACCATTAGGACTTCAACATTTGAATTTTAAGGGAATAGAATCCAGACCAAACAGTCCTGGATACCTTCAAAAGTATTATTACTAAAAAAAGATCTTATAAAACAAAAAGTCAGAGCTTATAAATCCATAACACGGCCAACACATACCACAGAAATACGCCCACACTGTTTTCAACTAAAATATGGATATATATAGATTTTCAAAGTTAGAAAATTATAGATCACTTTTTCTCTGTGATGAACAATACGATGAACTGGCAAAGTGCGTCAAAGGACCACCCAAAACCTGCTCTATGCTTCAAATTCCCAAAGACAGGAAGGTGTATCTTGAAAGACCCTGACAGACTCCAAGGAACCTCTCCACAAATTTATGTCCTTTCATCTGACGTTTTGTTGCAGTATAACTATTCAGCTATTAGAATAGGGAGTAAGTAAACCACCCCACCTGTATTATTTCCTACTAGATCATCTGTGTCTGATTGCCGGAAAAGAAACAGAAAATTAAAGGAAAAAATGTACGCATATATACAAAGAAGCATAATAAATTGAAATGTCTTTGTCTAAAAATAATGACTTCTTTAAATATGATTTTTATATAGCAAATTTATAGTATTTCCCCTCAATAATAAAATATATAGACATTTATTTCAGTATAAGTAAGAATGTAATTTAACAGGTATTGAATATTCAAAAAGTTGTTTTTCAGGGTGGCATTCTTAGGACCTATAAAATATTTTCAGAGTTACAAAATGGTATGTGCCTTCTATTACAATTGTATAACTCTTTGTCTAACTGAATGTAGACAGTTATACTGAACTTCAGATGCTCCACTAAATATCTTTTGCCCTCAGATACACACACAATAACCAACAGATGACACATATAAACCCAAACACATAGATACACAGAGAGGTTCACACATACAGACACAACCACTGCTACTCCTTCTTATTTAAAAAAAATACTGACATAAATTTGGGAAGTTAGCATGAAATGTAAAATGTGTGTTATCCATTCCAACATACTAAAGCCATCAAGAGATAAGTATTGGCTCAGATTATGAGTCCTTCAATTGTTACCTAAAACAGTACCAGAATGTAATAATCAATAATACTTGTTAAAGGAATTCACTAAAACTCTATATTGGAAAACGCAGACATTTTGCATCTAGTTTTCTTTCAAATTTTCCAATTGAGAAAAGGATAGCTTTAGGGCGGTGCCTGTGGCTCAAAAGGGTAGGGCACTGGCCCCATATGCTAGAGGTGGTGCGTTCAAACCTAGCCCCAGCCAAAAAAAAAAAAAAAGATAACTTTAGATTCCTTCTTTATGATTTCCTTGGCTATAGATTTTATATCTGATACATTCTTTACAGGAAAGATTATCAGAAAACTAGACCTTTTATTTCTAAAATTTTATTATTTTTTGTGTTTCTTATACATAAAAGTATTAATATATTTCTATATTTTTACTAAAGCCTGGAAATTTGCAATTAGTAGCATTTCTCAACAGATAATTATTAAGCCAAAATACTTACAGAAAAGTTGATACCCTGGAGATGATAATATTTTTCTCCCTGAATGAAAGGAAAATTAAAAACATGTACTTAGAAAATTATGTTCAAATTTAACATTTCTTAGAATTAGGATTCCCCATATATCATTATAGTATTACATCTAAATTTAGCTTATAGATTTTAAAATGTTATTATGGTAATTTTTAAAAAATTATTTTAAGAATATGGATGATGTTAAAAACTTTCAGAGCACTATTTCATGTTCTTTTAGAAAAGGACACAGTTTTATAGAACCTCAAGGGGTTTAGGTTTTGGGATTGCTATCAACCAGAAGCACATTCCTCTGTGCCTTGCAAAAGTAAAGCTGACAAATTTAGAAAATAATAACATAAAACTTCCTTCCTAAACTATAAGATGCCCATCCTGTCAAAGTTTTTCTCCATTGAAAAGAGAAACCCATTCTGTTTTGAATGGGTTGCAGCAATTTCTGAGAAACTTTTATAGACAGATCCATAGACAATGGCCATTGTTTTAAAATACAGTGGGAAAAACAGGCTTCCATTCATAATTTATAGAGTAAACAACAAGTTTTCAGAAATAATTATGGATTTTTAAACATGGTTTGGTATTTGCTGCTTCTTGTTATATGTCTTTATCTGCCTATATCATCTTGGTCCCTGTACACCAACCTATTCCTCCCCATAGGAGGCTGTATGATTTTGTTCTTTATAGAAGGGAGACAAATGAAAACAAACGTGTTAAACTAACTTACCCAAATAACAATGTGAGTATACCTAAGAGTTTTATAAGAGCTTCTCTGTCACTGGACAACATTATACTTTGTATTCCTCTGAGCTTTATAAACCTCGTTCCATGTAAGGAAGGTAAATTACTGTGCTTTCTCTACACTGGTACCATGTTCCGATTAGAACTATCTCAGTCAAATGTATGTCCAGACTTAGCCTTTTAAACTTAACATGGTGTTATATTATCACCTGCAAATAACTAAACACATTTCTTAGACTAAAAGAAAGAAAAATTGGGCATCGTTGAATATAGTCAGAACTAGTAATGCGTATTGTTAGTGGAAGTCTCTTGGCTTTGGGAACATGAGTATTGAAGGAATTCTAATAGAGATTGGTTTGATATGAGGCTTACAAGAAGAAACATTCGCAAGGTTATAATGATAGGGTTTAAAATATGGTCATTGTAATGCAATTTTTTAAAATAGTTTTTGCTTAGCCAATCTAAAAACAATCTCAAAAATATGTATTGAGTATATGATAAAAAAAACCTGAATTTGTGAATGACAGCTTTTTCCTTGTTTATTCTGAAAGTTCTGATAACAAGGAAGACAATGTAACTGATGGCTTCTCTTTCCACCTGTTTAATCTGCAGGGCTGCTCTGGTCCACTGACAGATACGCTGATTGTCATAGAGACACTCAGTTCTAAGAGGGCTGCTCTGGTCCACTGACAGATACACTGATTGTCATAGAGACACTCAGTTCTAAGAGTCATCACCATTATTACCTTTAGTAGTCATGGAATCTGACTTACACTTAATATTATATTCTCTCAGAAGACATCAATGCCAAGAGTTAATGCTCTGATCTGTACTGTTCTGAAAGATGAAAATCTGGTCTCCAGAACTGTGCCAGGTCAATGAAAAAGTCATTGATGTAAATTTTCATGGACTGATGGTGAAAACAAAAGTCCCTTAGAACAGGGGTGGGCAAACATTTGCTGCAATTTTAATCACATAGGTGACAAATATGGGTGCCTTTCATCAAGAATGGTTTGACATTTTCCATGAAATCCTCATTCTCTTACTAGGGTTCCCTTGTTAAAAATGCATAGGGCCTTGGAATAGGTGATATATCGCCAATTATCCCCCATTAATTTTTTTTTTTTTATTGCTTGGGATTCATTGATGGCACAAATAATTAGATTATACTGATTGCATTTGTTAGGTAAAGTCCCTCTTATAATTGTGTCCCATCCCTAAGAGGTATGTGATACACCGTGACTCCCCAGTCCCCCTCTCTCCTGCCCTCTCCCTGCTCCCTCATTCCCCTGCTCCCCACCTTGTTATAGATCATCCACTGCCTTCATATTCAAATTGAGTACATTGGAGTCTTGCTTCTTCATTCTTTTGATGCTTTACTAAGAAGAATGTGTTCCAACTCAATCCAGGTCTATACAAAACATGTAAAGTTCCCATCTTTTTTAATGGCTGAATAGTATTCCATGGTACACATATACCACGACTTGTTAATCCATTCCTGGATTCTTGGGCATTTAGATTGTTTCTACATTTTTGGCAGTTGTAAATTGAGCTGCAATAAATAGTCTAGTGCAAATTTCCTTTTGATAAAATTATTTTAACTTTTGTGAAATTGTGGTAAGTAAGAAACTAAGGTAAGAGGTCAGGGATTCTCAAGCTTATTTGATCATATGCTTCACTAATATCATCCCCTTCTGTCTTCCCTAATGTGAAAATCTTAAAAGAAGTTCCTAAGTTATTTATTCTTATTTCATATTCACATAAATTTTATTAATTTATTATTATAATATGTAGTTGTTCTATTTTACTATTGTTGCTGTTAATCTCTTACTGTGCCTAATTCATTTATTTACTTTTTAATTTGAAACTATTAAAAGGGTAGAATTTCTTAGCCAGGCCTGTGGCGGGCACCTGTATTCCTAGCTACTTGGGAGGCTAAGGCAAGAGAATCACTTAAGCCCAAGAATTTGAGTTGCTGTGAGCTGTGACGCCATAGCACTCTACCGAGGGTGACATAATGAGACTCTGCTCTTAAAAAAAAAAAAAAAAAAAGTGCAATTTCTTTTACATGGATAGCTTCTATAATGCCTAAGTCAAAAATATCAGATTTTCTATATCCAGAACAGTGTTTTGCATCTGACAGGTAGGTTTTAACCCCTCTTCTCTTACTTCTTCCTTTTTTGATTGGCAATGACTTTCATTTCTCTTTTTATCGATGTGTACACATTGGTTAGTTCCAAATTATTAGCGAGAACATATGGCATTTGTTTTTCCATTCCTGAGATACTTCACTTGAGATAATGGTCTCCAGATCCATCCAAATTTCTGCAAAAGACATTAAATCATTCCTTTTTGTGGCTGAGTAGTAACCCAGGGTGAATGTGTGTATGTGTGTAGACATATAACATTTTTTTAATCCACTCATGAATTCATGAGCACTTCAATTTATTTCACATCTTTGTGATTATAAATTGTGCTGCAGAAATCATTGGGATGCAGATGTTCTTTTGATGAAATGATTTACTTTCCTTTGCGTAGATACACAGTAGTAGGATTGCTATATCAAATGGTATGTCTATATTTATTCCTTTGAGGAGTATCTATACTGTTTTCCATAGAAGTTGCATTAATTTGCAGTCCCACCAATAGCAGGAATTTCTCTGTGCATCCAGGCCAGTGTCTATAATTTTTTTGACTTTTTAATAATAGTCATTTTCACAGGGGCCATGCAATACCTCCTTGTGGTTTTCATTTGTTTACATTTCCCTGATGATTAGTGATATTAAACATCTTTTCACATGTCTTTTGACCATTCATCTAGTTTCTTTTGAAAAACTTCAAGTCTCTTGCCCACTTTTTAAAAGAGTTGTTTGATTTTTCCTTCCTGATTTGAGTGTGCTTTGTAGATTCTGTATATCAGCCCTTTATCACATGTATAGTTTGTGATACCTTCTTAGAAAATTCTGCAGATTGTCTATTTACTCTGTTGATTATTTCCTTGTGAGAAGGGAAATAATCAGCAAAGAAGCTATTGTGAGAAACTTTTTCAGTTAATCAAGTCAGACTTGATTATTTTTGTTGTCACTGTAATTGTCATTGGAGTCTCAGTTATAAATTCTTGGCTAAAGCTAATGACTACAAGAGTTTTTGCTATGTTTTCTTTTTCAATTGCTATGGTTTTATGCTTTACATTGAGGCCTTACATGCATCTTGAGTGGTTTTATATATGATGAGAGTAGATGTTCTTCTACAGTCTTTTCCATGTGGTTATCCTGTTTCCCCAGGATAGGAAGGACTTCCTTTCCCTGGGTTATGTTGTTGTCTGCTTTGAGGAAGATCAGTTGGTTGTAGGTAAATAATTTTGTATTTGGGTTCTCTCTTCTGTTCCACTGGTCTGCATCTCAATTTTTATACCAATACCATGCTGTTTTGGTAACTATGGCTTTGTAATATAATTTCAACTCTGGCAGGATGAGTCCTCCAATTTTTTTCTTTCTGTTTAAGATTCCTTTAGCTATTAGGGCTCTTTTCTGTTTCCAAATAAAGCATAAAATTATTTTTTCCAAATATGTGAAATATGACATTGGTCTTTTGATGGGGATTTCATTTAATCTGTAAATCACTTCGGGAAGTATGGACAATTTAACAATGTTGATTCTACTGGTCTATGAGCATAAGATGTTTTTCCATTTGTTTCTGTCATCTGTGATTTCTTTCATCAGTGTTTGATACTTCTCCTTGTAGACATCTTTCACCTCCTTGCTTAAGTATATTTCTAAGTATTTCATTTTATTTGTAGATGCTATGAATAGTATTGACTCTTTGATTTGACTCTCAACTGTTAGTTTATAGAAATGCTGCTAATTTGTATACATTCATATTTTTTTACCTGAGACTTTGCTGAATTTTCTTTTTTATCAATTCTAGGAGTATTTTGATGGTGTCTTTGAGATTTTTTCTAGATATAGCATAATATCATCAGCAAAAAGTGATAGTTTTTACCTTTGCTTCCCCAATTTGGATAATTGCTTGATTATTCTGGCTGGGAATTCCAGTATGTGTACTGTGTTGTATGGCAACTGAGGGCACCATGTTACTTTGGACGATAGGGTTTTAATTCATATTAGTGAAGACGACTTCAATAAGATTCTGATTAGAGGTTGACATGAAACCAGGCACAATTATGGAGGCAGGAAAAGCCTGGTAAGTGCCTTGGCAAGGCAGGACAATTGTGGGAACACACAAAGTAGAAAATGAGACAGGTACCAACAAAATGGAAGTCATTGCCTCCTTCAAGAAAACAAATTATAACTTACAATTTCCACCAAAATCTACCTCTTGTACCCAATGTAAATTATTTAATATATTTTCATTGTTTAGAATTAATAAGGAAAATATTTCTGAATATTCAATGTATAAATTAAAATATGAAATTAAAATATATTTCAAGAAAATAAAGAGTAACATACAGATTTGAAAATATTTTTATTGATTATTTCAGGTCATTTAACTTTAATTTGCTTTACAGGCATATTTATAATTCTTTACACTATCCATGGCTGTTTTTGATTATTTTATGCTTTCCTGAGAGACTTAAGTTTTCTTTAGCATAATGACTGGTTTGGGGATGGGATCATCTGTTAATGAGTCAGCAAGAGATATAATTGATTGAACATGGAGTTTATAATTTTTCATAGGGTAGATAAACCATAAACCATGTTTTCTTTATAAGTAATGGAGGTATCATATTTTAAAACTATGTTTAGGTCAAAGACATACGGACAAGCACATAAACAGAATTCTCATTCTAAATCCATATATGCTTAAGTTAGATATAAAATAAAAGCAATAATAATGTGAAGTAGGGATCAAGAAATGATGTAAAATGGTGAATTTATGATAATATAATTTTAAATGGCTATCATAAATAGAATATATTTTGCACAGTATCATACATTTTCTTTTTTCTATGAATCAATAGATTTCCTATAAATTTATACCAATATGTATTTAAATAATACACTAAAATAATTTAATAGAGGAAAGAGACAGGAAAAGCATGTTTTTTTATGAAAAGAAAATCAAACTCTTATATGAATCTTCTTAAAATTTATTTTAATATCAGTATTAAGAGAAGTTCTTATTTTTTGACACTAAATGAGTTTCAAATTGTTATTTTCCACCAAGAGGCTAAAATATAGTTTTAGTCAACCAAGTTGTAGAGAAGTGAACTTTGATTTTAGTATTACAGAGTCAGATTGGATAAAATTACTTGGCAAAAATTCAAAGAAAATAAATAGCAAATGAAAGTACATGTCCAAGATCTTTACTGCTACTTTCCATTTTATTTTTATTTAGTTATTTTTTTAATTTCAGATTAATGTGAGGGTACAAACAATAGGGTTACAATATTTGCATATGTTATAGAGGCCCTCTTGTAGTTGGGTCTTGCACACAAAAGGTATGCCGTACCCCCTGACATTGTGGCCAGTAAGTACCCCACCTCCTCCTCTTTCCCTTCCTCTCATTTCCCCTCCCCACAATATGAAATGAATCAAGGTTTTCTCCTACATAGATTGTCTCCTGGCTTCACATCAGTATTAAGTACATCGAATGTTTATTTTTCCATTCTTGTGATACTTTACTAAGAAGCATGTATTTCAGTTCCACCCAGGTTAGTACAAAAGATGTCAAGTCTCCACTTTTTATGGCTGAATAGTATTCCACAGTATATGTATACCACATCTTGTTAATCCATTCCTGGGTTAATGGGCATTTAGGTTCTTTCCACATCTTGGCAATTGTAAACTGAGCTGTGATAAGTAATGTCGTGCAAATGTCCTTATGATAAAATGATATTTTTCTTTTTCTCTAGGTAGATGCCTAGTAATGGGATTTGCAGGATCAAATGGGAGGTTTAATTTGAGTTCTTTGAGGATTCTTTATATTTCTTTCCAAAGAAGCTATATTCCTTTGCATTGCTACCAACAATGTAAAAGTGTTCCTTCTCTCTGTCTCTGTGCTCATCAGCAACTTTGAGACTTTGTGATGTGGGTTAATCTCACTGTGGTCCAATGACATTCAGGGCGGTTTTGATTTGCATTTCTCTGATGACTAGGGATGATGAGCATTTTTTCTTTTTTTTTAATCTTTTTTTTATTAGATCATAATTGTGTACATTAATTCTATCATAGGATACAGTGTGTTGCTTCCATATGCAGTTTGGAAAACTCTCATCCAACTGTCTAACATAGCCATCATGTCTTTCTCATAATTGTTGTGTTAAGGCATTCATATTCAACCTTTAGACAAATTCACATGTTCCCTAATAGGATAAATCATAGGCGTGATCCCCACAATATCATTCTATGTTTGTTAACCATTCATCTGTCTTCTTCAGAGAATGTTCTGTTCCTGTCTTTTGCCCAGTGACAGATGAGATTGTTTTCTCTCTCTTTTTTTTTTTTTTGGTTGTTGTTGATTAACATGAGTTCTCTATAGATTCTAGTTATAAAGCCTTTGTCATATTTGTAACATAAAAATATCTTTTCTTTTTCTGGAGGTTGTCTATTTGCTTTAATTGTTGTGTTCTTAGCTGTGTAGAAGCTTTTCAGTTTAATGAAGTCCCATTTATTTTTGTTGTTGCAATTGCCACGAAAGTATGCATCAATTGTACATTACGATCAAGTAGACTTCATCTCAGGGATGCAAGGCTGATTTAACATATGAACATCTATAAATGTAATTCACCATATCAATAGAGGAAAAAACAAAGACCGTGTGATCTTCTTAGTGGACACAGAAAAAGTATTTGATGAAATTCAGCATCCTGGGTGGCGCCTGTGGGTCAATAAGTAAGGCACTGGCCCCATATACTGGGCCCAGCCCCAGCCAAAAAGAATTCAGCAGCCTTTTCTAACAAGGACGCTTACAAATATAGTCAGAGGTGGCACATTTCTACTTTTCATTTTATATGAATCATACCTTGACCTTTAATGACTATTACTGACTTAAGTTTTTTTTTACAACCTTATGTTTTTAATAATACAAAATCTATTAACTACCAAAAAATGTAAATTTTGTTATAATACTCTCAATTTTAAAAGTAAGTTGTCTTTAAAATAGAATAGAATTCAACTGCCTGTTTTTAAAATTCCACTAGAGGGCAACATGTACCAAGATTTTTGTCCCTTTGTAGTTTCAAGGGGAAAAATCCAATTTTATTCTTTTTCCCAAATAAATACCACTGACTTAATATTTAGTATCATTCATAATTAATTGTTATCTTTATGATGCACATGTGGTTCTGAGTTAATGTTATTTCACTTTTAAACGGCAGTATTATTGGTATTACTCTATCTGGTTTTACTTCTTTTTCAGTTACCATAATTACCAGAAGACAAATAGCACCAAATAAAAAAGGCATTATTGTATATATAAAAAGCTTGTGTGGTTGTATAGTAAATTTTATATGTGTTTTAAATTATGAATATGTATAAGTCTAGTTTAAAGAAAGATAACTTAAAAATCTTGGGAAATATTGATAGTGCATTTGAAATTTAATTTTGAAGTCTTAAAAGCATTTGCTCATTATACTTTCTCAAAGACCATTTTAACAATGTGTAGAAAGACCAGTAGGATGGTGTATATCAGATTAGTACTTCTTAATCCTTGCTGAGAATGGAGATCTATTGAAAACTTGCACCATCAGCATCCCCTTTGTCTTCCGAAATATCACTTTGTCTACAACCTGCCCTCTCTCATCTCCTACTTCTTCACCTATCAATTTATATTTACTAGAAGGAAAATATTCTGAATATGAGTGGTTGTCACTAAGGCTCTGGCCTTAGAAAGCACATAATGTTTTTGTCTCCTTCTGTTTCCAAATTCATTTTTCTATAAGAGAACAAAGCAACATTGAAAAGTAAGAAAGGACACATATAAGTTTGAGAAAATGACTATGTAGCTTTTAATGGAATCATATTTAATAGCAACAGCAACAACAAAATCCACAAGTCATAGTGTACCTTAATTCTGTGTGATATACAGAAAGAAGCATCATTTTAACCTATTGCAATGAAACAGTTAATTTCCTTCCAGAATTTTTGTTTAGTTATTAATATTATATTAAGGGTTATTTTTATATTCATAGTATAATAGGTATTTATTATACCTAAAAAGCAGCAAAGATTTCTTTTTAGATCATGCCAAATCTAATAGGCAATAGAAAAAGAAGAAATACTTCAAATTCATTCTACTTCATCTGGATAGACCTGATGTTGAAATTGGAAAAAATATGTTGTTATAAAGGGAAATTACAAACATATTTCACTTATACATGTTTCACTTATAAATGAGGATGCAATATCCTAAACAACATATCAACAAGTTGAATTAAAAATTATTGTTCAAATAATATACTTTGGTCAAGTTGAATTAAAAATTATTGTTCAAATAATATACTTTGGTCAAAATTAAATCCAACTTATATGAGAATTAGCTGCTATTTTCTTTTTTTTCTTTTCCTTTTCCCCACCCCCCCTTCTTTCTCTGTCTGCTCTCCCCTTTCCCCACCCCTACCATGTCATTATTTGTCATTAATTGTCCTCATATCAAAGTTGAATACATAGGATTCATGATCTGTTTTTTGAAATGGTCTTCTATTTTTATTTATAAAAATTAGTTGTCTATTTTTTTAGACTTTGGAAAAAAATAAAAAAAATTTGTTGTTAATATTATTAAATCATAACCCTGATTAAACTATCATCTTTGGTATATATTTTATACAAGTATAAAGTATTCGAGTAAGGTTTTGCAATTACAAGTCTGTATCCATAAATGAGAAAGCAGAGATACTGATGTCAACAAAGTAATTAGAAGAACATATAGATGCATAGACTGAAATATGTAAACAAAAATAAATGAAATATTAGTCCTCAATAATACTTTTAAAATTAAGACTAGATTAGAAAGAACTTTTTAAAAATTGTATCATTTTAACCCCATATGACAGATTTAGATGACGAATGATAGAAATCACCACCCTGGCATGTAACCCTTCTTGCCTGTTTTAATTATTATTCATTTTATAAATAATATATTTTTACTGTCAAAGTTTAACATTCCCATTTAATTCTGTACCCATAATTCATAGTGTTACTTAACCTTAGATCTGTATTTACATAATCTCTAACAGGATTTCACTTTTGAAATGTCTACTAATTTCTTAACTTTTTAAATATCTTCAAAAATATTTTTTTCAAGAAGGAATTATGTAGGCTAGGTTTGGTGGCTCATGCATGTAAATTTAGCACTCAGGGATGCCAAGGCAGGAGGTTTTGTGAACTCAAGAATTTGAGACCAGCCTGAGCAAGAGAGAAACTTTGTCTCTAATACAAATATAAGAATTATTTGGGTTGAGGGAGGCAGGAGTTCTGGTTCCTCAAACCCATTTGAGCTGGTTTGATTACTCTGCTGAGCTAGAAACTGAAAATAAAACCAGAGCAGCTCAGACCCAGTGAATTGAAAGTAAAAGTAACCTGTACAAATTTCAGTGTAACAAAGAGGAATTTTATTTAGGAAGAACAAAGAAGATTTAGAACAATTCCAAAAAAAAGTTGGAAGTGGGTTCCTCTCAGGATGCTGGAAGAAGTCAGAGAGACACAGAGAGACTTAAAGGCCTTGCAGAGGTAGCTGTTGGAAATTCATTGAAATTGGTCGCAAGTCTGTTTGAAATTGGTTGCGAGTCTTTCATTGACTTCTCTGAGCCTCCAGGCTTTATTCTATTGGTCATTGATTACTGTGTCTTTCTATTAGTCATTGGTTACCTAGGTTTCCTCATACCCACATTATTATGGGCCCTCCAGACTTCCTGGTTCAGCAGCCCTGGGTTATCTCCCATCCCAACTACTTTCTTGAAGCTCCTTTCTCAGTGTCCCTTCTCAAGCCCTGAGTCCTGGCATGCACCTGTAGTCCCAGCTACTTGGGAGGTTGAGCAGGAGGATTGCTTAATCCCAGGAGTTTGAGGTCACTGTGAGCTAGGCTGATGCCATGGCATTCTATCCTGGGGCAACTGACTGAGACTCTGTCCAAAAAAAAAAAAGGAAAGAAGGAAGGAAGGACAGAATTGTGTAATCCTCAAGTGTTCTTTTGATTTTTGTTCATTATTTTTATACTTGTCAGCTAATTGTCAAGGTACACTTTGAGTAAGTATTTCCTTATTTTGTATTTCACTGGCTTGTTACTCCAGAGAACTCTGGTCAGTAAGAATGTCCTCTTGAATGTGACTTGCTCTTTTCTCTTTCAATTACTATATGACTAATTACATTTAATTGATATGTTCAAAAATAATATAGTAGCTAGAGATAACAGTCATATTTTTAAAATATCTGGCTTTTTGGAGCTTACATGCAGGGAAAGGAGGCAATGAACAAATCATCTATCCATCCATCTGTCTAATGTCAGATAGCAATCAGTGCTTTAGGGGAAAAAGAGTAAAACAAGATATTGGAATCTTGGATCAGGTATAAGTGATTATGGTATTTTAGATAAGATCATTATTGAGGCCGCCTGACATGGTCATGTGGATGAATTAGCCTTTAGGAGATCTGGGATTCCATGACAAAGACACCATTTTGCATCATTTTTCCTCATAGAAACTGTTTCTTTTCTATTTGTAATTTCAAATACTCATTACAGGAATCTTTTTTGTACTATATCTTTGAAATTCTTTCTCTTATTTTTTGTTTTTGTACACTTTCTCATGAAAATCAAAGCTACGAATGACAAATCTGCTTGGCCTATCTCCACCGTTTTTCCCATTCTAGTCTATGGCGTCTTGCATAATTGTCTTACTGTTTTTCACTGGTGAAATGTGAATTCTTCATGTTTTCCTTTCCTAAGTCTGTAAGGCTATGTTTCTTCTCCATTGTTTTCTCTGAACTCTGTAGTTAGCATTTCATTCTTTTATTTTTTCTGTAAGTCTATTCCTTCCCTTCCTTTCTTATTAAAAATTATACCTTTTTGTTGAAGGCCTTTTTTTGTTTTCTTCTGTTTTAAACAAAACTATACAATTTGAGGTTGAAGATAATTCTCTGAAGAACTTGTTTTAGTTTATTATTTATAGTATATGGCCTTTACAAGACTTTTTCTTCCATTATTGTTTTCATTTTTTCTAGGTATCTTTGAAGGTCTCATGCTGATTTCTTTATGTTTAAAACTCACTTTTGAATATGCCTGCCTATGGGCTAGAAAAACAAAAAAGTTACCTCATAGAGGGGGGAAAAAGTATGAAAAGGATATAGGAGAGCAGTCTAAACTTTATGTTTCATAGAACTTGGCAGTTGTTCTTCAAGCGTTTTCTAAAAAGAAGTCTTATGCTTACAGGATTCTTAGAGCAAAGAGTTCAAAAAGTCTTGTATATATAAAACTAAGAATTTTGTGATTTTTCTGTCATGATCTTCAAACTTATCTTTGGCATACATTTTATAATTTCTTTAGTTTTTTAAATTATCAATTAATTTAATAAAACCCTTTTATTTCCAATAAAAATCACCACCAAATATCAATTTTAATATGATGCTTTTGGAAATAACATATTTTAAAATCAATGTCTAGCTGCATAACTACCTTAACAATGTTTGTTAAGTAAATCAATAATTTTATATGCTAGTTAATTGATATCTGTAAATTTTTCCATTTGCATGAATCCAACAAAGAACTCTATCACATTTTATAAATTCTAACACATAATGTTAATTATCACTTTTTGAGTTTATGAAATTTCTAACCAAAAATTATAATGTCTTGTAGTTAATGCATTTTTGAAAATTCAGCAATATGGGAAGGTATGAACAGGTATTAAAACCAAGAAGAAAATGTATTGAAAATTATGATGTACTATATTTTTATATTATAATAGCTTGATTTGATCTTAAACATTCATGTTATATTTATTTGCTGAAACTCTTACATTTAAAAAAATGCCTGAAGTATTTTGTCTTCTAAAATAATTATATGTTTGCTTCTTATTATTTGTGTTTTGGCCTCTTTTATAGTATAAAAATTTACCATTAGAATTTTTTTAACTACTGAAAGTGGTAGAGTATTGACTTGTACTCTCAATTTCTGATTCAGAATGATTGTCATGGATAGATATGGAAATGTTAGTAAGAACAGTAATGTTGAGGCCTTGGTCATCTGACTTTTCAGCAAGAAATTATTTCAAAATCATTTTCTCAGTTTTGCCAATGTATAGTTAATTCCAGGTAGGATTATAATTGGAATTTATAAATTATGGCTTACATACTGAGTAATAGAATGCTAACCTATTGTGTTAGATATGTAATTTAAGGCATTTTTGTGTATCTGTGTTGTAACTGATTAATGTATGAATCTTAGGAGCATAATTTTAAAATGTCTTTGTCTTTGATCTACTATCTTTTTAGAGTATTCCCATAATAAATGCATTTGATATATACATGTATATATAGTGTATATCAGTGTGTATGTGCATATATATGATATCTGTATTAGTTTTGTGGGTAAATAACTCCAATAGTTTACACATTTTTAAATATATAACTCTACATTAGAGTCCACTACCTCCCTTTTCTGGTGGAAAACAATGTCTTAATTCAATGTTAGTGTTCTTAGTCCCTTTGATTAGGTGTCTAGTACAACCTGTCTCTTGCAAAAACCTCAAACGATAGTGACAAACCAAAAATAACCATTGACCTAGCATGCTCATGCTACAGTTTAATCGCCCTTTATTCAGACTGCTGCTGTAGGCATCAGCCACAGATGCCTTATAACAGGGACCCGGTCACCTGCTCACATGAACAGCCATGTCCAACAGCATCTAAACACTTCCCTCTTCCACCCATGAAGCTGGTTTCTTTTCTTTTAGGGCTCACAATTATAATATATCAGACTCAATCATTTCCTAGAAAAATAACCACTTTATTCGTCCCAAGTCCCAACACTTTACTTCTCCTAGGAAAGAAAGATACCATTAGAATTCAAAATTATTCACTATTCTAAGAATAGCCAAAATATATGCAGGTGAAGTCCTCTGTTACTGAAGATGGTAAAAGAATAAGAGTTTAGACATATTCTTCCACCTCTCACTTCTTCACAGTTTTTGTGTATGTCCTGAATACTTGAGAATTTCATAGACTTAACAAATCCACTACTAACAACAAGGATTCGTGACCGATAGAGCCAGAGTAGTGTTTCCTCAGCAGTTTTATTTCTGCTCCCCCATTTTCTAGCAACTGCAAATTGTACAGAAGTTCCCTGGGCCTAACTTACCAACCCACTGTCCTGAACTCAGTTGAGCTCCAAAAAGTCCAGCTTGCGGGTGTTAATCAATTAAAGCAACAGGCCAAAAGTAAAAGTTGATAGTCACGTTTTTAATCAATCACTTACTGTGTAGGATAAGCAAGAAGATAATTTTTTTTTAAAGGGCACTCTCCTTCTACCCCCTCCCTTCCATATTTTTCCGTGAATTTTACCTGTGTAGACCTCCTGGATTAGCACAGACCCAGTAGTCATTTCACTATTCAGGGAAGCCCAAACAAAGAAATCCTGCACAACACTATAAATGCTTGCAATTGTATCTGTCAATTGTAAAATAAATACATTCACTAGAGAAAATTTTTTTTATTAAAAGATAAAGGCTCCTGCAGTTTTCTATACCCAGGGTGAAGGGAGAGGAAGAAGGAGGAAAAGTAGAAGGTGAAAATTATTACTGGATATATGAGTCAGAATGAAAAATATGTCTTCAAACTTTTCACCCTCTGTTAAGGAGGCCTCTGCAGTGATGCCTGACAAAGGTCTTAGCTAAAGACCCCAGATAAAGAGGTCTGGAAATGAAATGAAGGAGACTGGACTGGGAATGCAAATACGCATTAAACACAAGACTGGCCGGAGGGGCCTGGGTCCCTGAGTGGAGCTCCCGTCAGAGACCACAGTGTGCTGGCTCTGCACCAAGTGTGCTGCAGGGGAGGCAGCTTTTCCCTGCCTGCCAAGTAACACTTCTTAATTGCCTAGGGTCAGGCCTGAAAAATCACAGGTAGGTTCATAACTAAGAGCCAAACTCTCTGTCCAACTAGTTCATTCTCCTTCTTCTCACATGCCCATTTGTTGGCTCATCATCCTTCAGTGTAGGTGCCATTAGTCAGAAAGCCATCAGAGCAAGTACACTGGTTCAGAGACCATTTAAGGCCAGGAGCTAAAAAGAGTTTATCAGGCAAAAATGAGGGGGTCTGCACTAAGGAGGGGGGCATTAAAAGTGTGACATTTACACAGGTGCTGACTCCATGAGGGAACGATAACACCTTAGATTTAACTGGAGGGAGCCCCAAGTATAAGGCAAGGACAGGAAAGAATTGTCTTGAGGAAGACAAAATATGAAGAGCCACATACACCACATTCAGATTTTAATCTTTTTGTCCAGTGAAAGAAAGCAACAAATCGCATAACCATGTGAATTTTAAGAAGTCAGCCAACCTAGGCAAGACCAGGGACTAGGAATTAATATAAAAACAAATAACAATGCATCTCCATTTTTAAGTAATACTTAAATGTCTTGGCACAAAGGCAAAATGATTATTTAGATTTGTCCCTAAGGGAGACAGTTTCAAACATCAACAAATGTGCTGTTTGAAGAAAGGCCAAATTCTTCATTAGCATATGAATACTTCCTTTGAAATATACATTATATAAAATCCTCATGTAAAAATATACTTCTGAGTGTTGTACTGCAGCTGCACACCAGGCCTGGGACCAGGGAAAATGATGGCTGCCAATGAGGAACAATGGCAGCCTACATGAGCCCTACAGGGACCTGTGGTTATACGAATCTTGTACAGTATTGAACATCTTGATGAACTCTTAAGTTTGTAGTGTGGAAAATGCTTTTTTTCCCCTAAAACAGAAAGTACTACTTCTATTCTTAACATTAGGCAGCTCTGTTTATGATACACAAATTGCCATTTCAGATATTATTTTACTTCTCATTATTGTCATTCTGTTTTTATAAGGTTTCTATAATTCATTCAAATTTCTGTTAAGAAACAGCTGAAACTAGTTCCTAATTCCACAATTGTAATTGCCAACTTTTTTTCTCTTATGTTAACTGGCCAGGAGTCTTTTTTAAAATATCTGGCACTATTCTCACCTACATACAAATATATTATTAATACTTGCACATATTTCTGTGTCTTCATATTTTTCTTCTCTAAGACTATCTGTGAAATCACTTTAAATATCTTACCTAAATTAAATATTCAGCCACATGTTTGGTCATTTGTTCTGTATTATTATTACAGTGCCGGAGTAGGAGTGAGACCTAATTCTGACTTTGGAGACTCGAGATAGGTCTTAACGATGTCAGCAAAACACTATGCACCTATGTAGATGTTGGTTCAGATTAAGAAATAGCGTTTTTTCTGAAATATATGGCTCTAAATTTAGTACTTTTGCTTTTGTCCAGATTTGCAATGCATGTTCATTGCAGTCACAGAATCCTAGTATTGTCTCTGGTGTTTAATTAGACATCTGCAAAATAACCCAAGAATATTAATCCAGCATGATGTTTCCGAGTCACAGGATATATATTTTCCAAATAAGTTCAAAATATTATATGGTTTAATTTTGAGACAGCATTCAGATTTTTCAAAACAATGCCATAAAATGTTACTTTTATTTGATTGCCATGGTTTTTTCTGTTTTTATTTTGGTGGTCATGTTCATTTTTTTTTTTCAAACAGTCTAAAGCATAAATGTATGGCATTTAGCAATATTCACTACAAGAAGGTTTTTGTTCTCAATGTCATTCTAAATCTCTGTCTCCCTATGAACATTTTCTTTTGTATAGTTTGGACCAAAGGTGGTATGAGCAATAAACTAGTGCAATGTTAAAATGCTCTAGAAGGATTCAAATAATATAATGAAACTTTGAGGAAAACTATTCCCTCTGATATGTGACGTTATAAGGAGAGATAGAAAGCATCAGATAGTAATTTTTTCTTATTTTGTTCTTAATGTATTAAGATTATTTTAATTTGTGATTATTATAATTTTGTCACTTGAATATTGAGTTTTGTCATTTTGTTCAGTTTCAGAAAAATTCTTGGGTTTTTCTTCTTTCTTTTCACTTTATTCAAAAATGTTTTTATCCATGATTTTATTTCACTTGAAAGAAAGCTTTATGTTTCATTCAGTAAGAGCTAACAGAGTCTAAATGTCAATCTTTCTGCTCAGTAAGGGTAATAATCCCTGCTAGATGACGCATATTAAACTCTCAGTTGCCTCATGTTTTCATTGGCTAACGTTTTTAATATCTTCATAACTATTCTGAGATTTTAATATATATTGTTTTTGTAACACCTGGGAAGTTGTTCTAATTTTTCCTTTCTATCTAAAGAAAATAAATATAAAGATCATTTCATATTAATAAAAGCCCTCAACTCCTAAATCTTGAAAGTGAGGTGTGCCTGCTCTGTATTTGACCTCATAAGTTAACTGAATAGAGTAGTGGTAAGTTACCATATTTATTTTGGGCTTAGAAAGACTATGAAGACTATAGGCCAAGCAACAGCAGAAAGCTGAGATGAAGGATAAGAGTTAACAGGATAGAGTTAAAGGATAAGATGAAGGATAAGAGTCTTCATAATGCAGAACCTAAACTTAGTGTTAGGGAAATGAAGATTAAAGTATCTACTCAGACCTCAGTTATACTATTGGTCTGTATCTTTCACATGGGAGAAAAAACTAGAATAAAGAGGTTTTAGAGAACAGATGTCTGTTCTACCAAATATTTTGCACATATTGGTATAGGGGAAAAGTAATTTTCCCTTGACCCATCTGAGTTTTCATGTGGGACCCCTATAGTAGAAGACAGATTAACAAAATAAAAAAAAAAGAGAGAGAGAGAAAGTTTGTTAACATGTATGTCTCATATATTACATAGGAGAAACCAAGGAATGAGTAACTCTCAAAGAGATAGCTTAGAATTCCAGATGATTTAGAATGCTCAGCAAGGGACAATACAAATTAAAGTGGCATAATCAAGGAAAGGGATCTAAGATTTCTGTGTTGGGAAGTTGTGGAATAGCAAAGATGTGAGGACTAAGGCTAATTATAAAGATTGTTATATACAGTAGAACATCTGTAAGTTGACCACACAAGGAACTATAAAAAACTAGTCAGCATATGGAGGTGATCAAAATAGGAAACTAGACCTCAGTACTCGTGGTGCTTGTCCATTCTATGAAAATTAGATCAACTTAAGGAGTTAGTCAATATAGGGTTGTTCAACTGTAGTTTGCTCTGCTGCTGTCTCTAGCCTGATAGATAAAAGTCTAGAATTGTCTTTACTAATCAACATCTGTCCTTCCTGGTAGAGAAGGAAGGAGGGACATTTGGTAAATTTCATCCTGTTTCTAGACAAATAGCAGGGAAAAGAGCTTTTTTTTGGTATCTGCTGGTATATTTGGAAGCTTCCATTAACACAGGTATGCATCTGAAATCTAACCTAAATGTTTTGTTGGACAATGCTAAGTTAGCCCATAATTATGAAAGTGATTTATAAAAAATAAAGATATATTCTGAGGTTCATTTCTTCATTAACCTTTTTCCTCATCAAGACAGATTTTTCATATTTTTCCATGTGCTTCCTTGAGATACTGAGAGGAAAGGAGCTCACAATCAGACAGAAAATAAGCAAGTAGGCCTGGCATTGTGGCTCACACCTGTAATACTATCAGGGCCAAGGTGAGTGGATTGCTGGAGCTTAGTAGTTTGAGACTAGCCTGAGCAAGAACAAGACCCAAATCAAAAATCAAAAAAAAAGAAAAAAGAAAAATTATCTGGGCATTGTAACGGGCACCTGTAGTCCAAGCTACTTGGGAATCTGAGGCAAGAGGATTACTTGACCCACAAGTTTGAGGTTGCTATAAGCTATGACACCAGGGCACTCTGTCAAGGGCAACACAGTGAGGTGCTGAAAAAAAGGAAGGAAGGAAGGAAAGTAGGAAGGGAGGGAGGGAGGGAGGGAAAGGAAGGAAAGAGAAAGAGAGAAAGAAAGGAGAAGAAAGAAAGAAAGAAAAGAAACAAAAGAAAGAAAGGAAAAGAAAGAAAGAAATTGCCACATACCATGATATAAAATATAATGGAGGTACTTTTTCTGTGAAGGAAGAAGACAGAAAGTGCAATATGATCTAAGGTAGGCAGGAAAGGTCTTGCTGGGCAAGTAGGAGTTTGCCAGGAAAGGAAAGCACTGTGTATTAAGGAAGTTTCCTATGTTTATCTTGTACATTACAGAAGAGATATATTTAATGAATCACATGAAGGTCAGAATTATTTACATGTTGAGAAAGTTATACATATACATAAAAAACTGTAAAAATAATAAAATTACAATAATAGCCAATAATTTGTGAGACTTTACTAAATGCTAGTCACACTTATGCAGGATGTAGTCCAGTGAAGGAAAGAATGGACTGTGAACTCACCAAATAGGTTCTTGGAATCACACAGGAAAGAATTTAAGTGTGAACCAAGTCGTGCCAGAAAAGTTTATTGAGACAGAGTTACAGAATGGATACTGCCCTACAGACAGAATAAGGTTCCCCTCCAGGGTAGGACAGGACCCCTTATGGAGCGATGGTGATGTTTCTAAAGGTTCAAAAACTCTGTTGGGAAACAGCAATATGGGACCAGCTTTTTCTTGTGATCAGGCCATAATAGCAGATCATAAAATGCAGTCTCAGAATAGTAGGAACAAAGTTTCTGCAAGACATCCAGTTTAGCAATTAACTCATCTTCAGGTGGGCTAGAGACTTGCCGAAGACTTCCCTATTCAGGGCAGCTAGTAGCAATTATCTGTCAACACAGCTGCACTCTCAACCTCCCTTTTCTGCCTTATGCCTGCATTAACTCTTCCAAGTGCTTTCATTGAATCTTTATAATAAACCTTCCATTCAGTAGGCTATTCCTGTTTTATAGATGAAGAAACTGAGGCATTGAGAGCATAGCAAGGAGTGATATGTCTCCAAGGACATGTGACTGTTAAGAATGAATCCAGGAATTGAAATCCAGGCTTAGTGATTCCAGAGTCTATACATGAGATTGAGGGGTGGTAAAAACAAGGTGGAAAACAACTCTCTTTAGGTGAGTTTTGACTCTTTTCTCTGCTCTGGAAAACCATTGATGACAGGGAAAAACAGTTGAATGTGGGATATGAAGAAGAGACTTTGAGAATCACTTCCAAAATTCCATCTTCAAAGACTGAGCTGCAAGACAGTTCATTAGATGTAGAATAAAGACAGGAGGGTCAGGCGTTGGAGACAATAATATCCACTAAACTTGAAATAAGTTAATTTCCAGCATGTGTCTCCAGTTTAGAGTAATTTAATTCTTGGCAGTTTGAGTAGAATACCATGTACAAAACTTCTCTGTGCCTTATTTTCTGCATGAGCACAATGGGGATGGAATTTTTATGGCAATTACATGAATTAATAACTCTGGAGTACTGGGAACCGAATCTTACTCATAGTAACTATTACGGGTGTTGGTTGCAGAGATAAATCACAGGTACCAACCTTAAACTACCTCAAAACAGCCCAGAAGTGAAGATGAAATTTTGAATAAAGTAAGCCAGTTTCAAATTTGAATTTAAAATATCATATTAGACTTTATTAACATAAGAACTCTGTATAATTTTCATTTTAATCTTATATAATGATGTCATTACCTAATATAATGAGCATAATAATTTAGTACATGTAATATTGTGTTCCCATTTACAATTACAGTAACCACCACTAACTTATACTAATCAGAGGAAAACTGAGTAGAAGTATACATTATTTTAAGTAACTTAGTACTTTTGAATTAAAGCGTACATCATAATGTCAACTGTATTACAGAAGAATAGAGACAGTTTCATTTTATCAGAAGCACTCACCCATTCAGAAATCATTTTATTCAACAATTAATGTCTACTACATAGCAGTCACTATAGAAAGTTTGGTAATATTAGTAAGATAAGTTCTCCTCTCAGAGAGAGTTCAGAGTCCCGTGTAGTAAGTGCAATGATACAGTTACTAAACCATGTGATTTACCACAATATACTTAACCTGTATTTATCAATTAGTCCTGAAGCATATTAGAGCACTATGTTGAAATATTATGTGGAATTATGGCTTTGCATATTTCCAGAAGACACATCAGATTATTCCCTCCAAATTATAAAAGTGTTCTTCTATAACCAATTAAAACCATTCAAATTACATTGTACTATCATATATACACCTAAAATCCTTATTTATGCCATTATTTAATAAGTAGACTTTATTATTACAGTGAGTATGTAACAGAATGACTTCAAACTGCAAGAATAAATAACATCTTCTTTCCCCAAACACATAAGTTTTAAGAATACCTGAATCAAAAGTTATGATTTATTTTTTTCTTAGAGTTCATACTTCACAGAGATGCTGATACCTGAAAGTTTTCTTGAAAAATGACTAGACTTTTATCAGGGCAAGAAAAGAGAAATGAATAATCTAGCACTTCATTCTCACTTGAAATATATAACATCCCAATTTACAGACAGATTTTGAAGCTCAAAAAGACCAGTGACTTGATTGATCCCCGTCAGATTGCGAAAATAAAGCTACGTTCTCTGACTCAATCTTTACTATTAGCAAAAGTTTTTTAAAAAGTGTCTGGATGCTCATGATTTTAAGAAAATAATTATCACACATTTCTCGAAGGTGTCAAAATTTTCTCTGAAGCATGTCCAACTTGTCTAAAATGGAAAGAAATACAAGTGGAGAGGTGGGTACGGTGGTGCCAAGAAGGAATAATCAGAGGACACAATAACAATTAAATATCATTAAACATTAAAATCGGAACTAAAAATGGTTTAAGCTTTTTCCTGAAATTTTAGTGGCACAGAGTGTCCCATTCAAGACACTTGACCATTAGATTTTGGACACATTTATTTATAATACATATTCATGGTACTTCCTTCAGCTAGCTAATAGAAACAGGAAAGGAATATGGTAAGAGGATAATTTTACCCTTTTATAGCTGGTCTGTGTTTCAGTAACATAAACAATGATCACATAAGTGCACTGAGCTTCTCTGCACGATTATTTCTGTAGATGAATTCATTGTTATAATATTCACTTTTACCCAGATTTCATTTTTTATTTTTTACATGCATCTTTCTTTCCCAGGTAAGCATTGTGCAAGAATTAAAGACCCAATCCTATTGACACAGAACTCACATCGTTTATAGAGAGTAGGTAAAATTGTGTTGGCCAAAATTCAGCTGAGCCCCATTCTACCAATGCCTTTATTTTTCTTTTGAAGAACAAAGGAAGTGAGTTCACTTTAAATATAAATCCCTAAATCTTATACGGTTTCTGTTCCCACTCTCCTTGGCATTTTTGTTGGGAGGCAATCAATTTCTTTCTATAGATGCATTTCATTATTCAGACTTCACCATCAGTAGAATACATTATAAATTATGTAGAATGTGATAATTAGTAGCAAGCAAGATTATAAATAAAACTGCATAACCAATAAAAGGCCATAAAACCTGGCAAGTAAAATTAGTTACTGTGTGCTAAAATAGGAAATGTGGGGAGGAAAAAAATTGATCTCACGTGTCTTCTATTTGCTGGAAAGAAATTGCTATATTATGCTTAGCTCTGGAATAACATGTGAATGGTCTATTAGAAATAAAATAAGATCATATGTAACGCAGTGATTTAGAAGGATCTAAGAACAAAAGAACCATGGTCCCATAATGGTAAATGGTTCTTTTGTTAAAGTAATAATGTCATCCCCACTCCACACTAACCCAAGCTCCAATATTTCTAATATGCATTGATTTCCACAGTTCGCTTTTATACTCTGAAGTTTTAAAAATGACATTGAGAATCTTAATAATTTATATCTGTTAAACCAAAGACATATACACATATATGCACAAACTGTTTTTTGGATTTCCCGAAAATCTCTACTTAGTGAAATGACCATTTTGTTTAGCAATATTGAACCAAAGGTAACCCCAGTGTAGGGAATAAGATGCATTAAATTTGCATAACCCACCAGCAGAGCTTGGCCATAATCGGGGGAAAATTGCATATGAGTACGGTGTGCCCATGTAGAAAGGAAATGGTCTTTCCTTTCAATATACTCCCTATAGACATACTTGAGAAATTGCATGGATTTCCACATATTCCCTATAGTTATACCTGAGAAATTGTAATATGAAGGTTAAACTAAGAACGAGAATTCATTTGAATAATATGTTCTAACATGCTATAAGAATCAGTTCACTGCATTGAAAAATCAAAATGTATATATAAAATGTACCAATTACATCAAAAGTGCCAAAATACTTTGGAAAGGATCACTGTCTTCTAAATAATTAAGAAGTTTCTTTAGTAAAAGAGTATTTGGCCTTCCAGTAATAAAACTGACTTCCAAAACTTTAGGAAACAATAGCTATTAAAACCAAATTATACCAGCTCTAGAAACCAACTGAAATTTGTGCACCAAAAGCCTTTTGGATACTAGATATAATGAATGTTAACCTTCATTTTTTTTTTTTATCATTGTGGTTTGCTTAGATTTCACGGTCAAAATCGAAGGCTGAAGAGAAATGCAAATTTCCTATTCAGTTTTTAATAGGAAAACTGGGAATGTGAACATTAGTGCTTAGGTGGACTGAGTCAGAATAGGCTTATTTATTTATGTATAATTTATTATTTATTTATTTATATATGTTTTTTGAAAGAGTCTCACATTGTCACCCTGGGTCGAGTACCATGGAATCATAGTTCACAGCAACCTCAAACTCTTAAGCTCAAGTGGATTCTCCTGCCTCAGACTCCTTAGTAGCTGGGACTACAGGTGCCTGCCACAGTAATTGGCCACGTTTGTTTGTTTTTTAGCAGAGTTGCTCAGGCAGGTCCAGAACTCCTGAACTCAGGTGATCCACCTGCCTCGGCCTCTCAGAGTGCTAGGATACAGGTCTCAGCCACTGGGCCCAATCTAGCATGTGCATACTTAGGCTAAATATTACATGATAACCTTATAGAATGTCTTATGCTACTTATGTTTAAGGTCTAAAATATGCTTGATGTAAGATCTAATTCCAGAGGCCCAATCATCAGTTCAATTAACAAAATTATACTGTTATTCTTTTTAGGGGAAAATAATTCCTCTTAATCAAATAGGAATTAACCAGTGATCAGTGAGTTATTTAGAGTCCCCTGAAAAACAAAGGTCAGTTTGGCTCTATGGATTTCCTCTATTCATTATCCATTATGACAAGATAACTTACACAAGAGTTTGACAGATATTTCAGACCTGCAAGTGCAACTTCTGGAGACCAGATTTTCCCCATCCATCCTCTTACGCGTTGTTCCTGTTCTAGATCATAGACTATTTATAGAGTTTTATTTACACCTGATTGTCACTTATTTTTTGATTTGTGTAACAATTGCTGATGTAAGTTCGGCTTCTAGGATACGCTAGGAGAGTAAAACAGACACACGAGAACTCAAACCCAGCCTGACTCTGAGATTCTCTTTCTCAGATGCCTCCTGGAGCTGCTGCACTTTCTCCACCATACTCCTTGGTTGTCTGTGTTGCTATTTACAGCTCCAGTGAGATTTTAGGTGATTGCAGCTCTTTCTAGATTTCAGGTTTATCGACAATAGTTGCCAAGTCAGAGATTTTTCCAACACATACCTACTGCCTAAAAAAGTTCAATTTGTGTGGTGGAGCACAGTCATGCATGCGTCAGGGAAAGGCTCTTACAAGCCACTCAGCAAAACTTCTGAGAACACTAAAGAGGCCACGGATTCTACTGGCAGGTAGAGGAAAGAAATGAAGAAGGCTTCATCAAGAGAGCCATATTTGACATAGTTTGGAAGGTAGCCTGGGAGTGGATTGAAAAAAGAGAAGTGAACTACAATGATAAAACTTTGAAATATACCTCATGTTCTGAGAAAATTAAATAATCCCCCTGAGAAACTCTGAGTTTCTAGTAATCAGGGAGCACATGGGGTTGGAAAGGTAATGTCCACAAAATTGATATGAAGGGGATGTGGATGGGGCATTCAACCCACACCTGTTGAAGTCTTTTAGGCGCATTGTCCAGTAACTGTCTAATACTGACAGGTTTGACATGTGAGTCTGATTTCCCCGTGGTTGATGTTTCAGTTCCATGTTTGCTCAGCTTTTATTATTCTTAACCTTTCGTAAGTTGAGTACTTTCTGTCTACAATCAAGTGCAATTTTTTAATCAAACTTTGGGTTCTACAACAATATCAAGCCATTCCTCTATTATTTAGTATCTTACCATTTCTAATCAAAAATCCTATTTGTAGGCCTTTGATTGACTATTCTCTTCCACATATCCTAAGGCTCGTGCACATAGCTGATTCTTCCCTTTGCTTCTACTCTGATTACAGTGTCCGAATCACAGCAAATACAGTTGTTATCCATAATCTCTGGGCATAAGGGATAAGATTATAATATTACCATGTACAAAATGAAGGAGGAGAAACACTCATTAATGTCTGCAGATGTAGATTTAATTAGTTAAAGATATATTTACATATAGTTTAATGTATTAATATAGATTAATGGATTAGCTAGTTAGATAATTAATGTTAAAATGGCGCCTAGGCTTTTATACATGAATATTCCATATAATCCTAAATCAGAAAGTAAACTGAATCCAAGGACTTTAAACCAGTCTGTGTCCAATTAATTACTCTTATATTATAATGATACAATATACCCAAACTGGGTTTTTAAAGAAGTGTATTTTGATTGGCCAGGGAAGTGTTCCCGTTTTTAGTCAACATACTAATAAGTCTTTATGAGAAAAGCAGTTTGTGGTCAAATAGGTCTTGAAGATGCTTGGTTAAACTTGTTTTTTTACTAGAAGAATTTGAGGCGTCTTTAACTTCAGTACTCATTTTAAGTCTTCAAGGGGTAGGTTGATGTCTCACAAAATTATTTGAATGCTAATTGTTTCATGTTTTGAAAAAAAAATTTAAATCTAGTTTAGCACCATGAGTAAAACACACACAAATATATTTTTTTCTTAAAAGTCATGTGCTGCTTTTCTAACATAAGGTTTGGAGATGTTGCTAGGGAAGACGACCTAACATTCATTGAGCACTTACCATTTTTCCTTTAAGATCTTCCTATTTATGTTTTCACTCTGTCCTCACCTAAACTTCTGTGATTTATGCTATTATCAAATCAGTTTTTTAAATTGAAGAATATCGAAGTGAAATAATTTGTCCTCTGTCACAGAAAAAATAAAAACGAGAACATAATTACAGCCTAGTGAGCCAACATCCTATAGCTTTTTAATTTTTGTTTTAAAATTTGTGATGTCTAGCCTGTTGCTATTTCCCTTTTTCTTGTGACATGCAGCCATTTACATATATACTCTCTCCACTAGTGATTGTCTTGTTGACACTTAAGGTTTATACATAATTAAAGAGTTATCTTTCCTACAAACATCTAGGTGGGATCTTGAACAAAAGTTGAATGAACATTGGGTCATTTATTTTTGACCAACAAGTATCGAAGTTCTGTCACTAGAAAAGCTTAGACATTTATTTCACTTTCCTTACCTATAAAATGAAATAATTCATAATATTTTTGTTTACATTAATAATTGTAAGACTAAGAAGCCTCATAAACACTTCACACATATGAGTTGTCATGGAAATTATTAGGTTCCGGATACTTGGAAGGTGGTATTCAAAATGAAATGCATAATGCAGTCATTGATAGAAAGAGTGAATATCTTTGTGTCTACTAAATGTACTCCTCATTTTTCTTTTTTTTTCTTTTTTCAAATCCAGCCCGGCCCCTAAATATACTCTTCTTTAACAATTTAGGATCTTTATTCTATAAGAAGTGTATTTTAGTATAGTAGGCTGCAGTAATGGTTACCTCAAAGTTTGTGGCTTAAAATAATGGAAAATTATTGTCTCCTTTCCAGAAGGTCTACAAATCAGTTCATGTCTGTCTTCTGGCTCTGGAGGCTGCCAGCAACCCTCAGCATTCTTTCACTTTGGGTGCATCTCCCACTTACTCCTCACATGACCACCTCTCTGTGTGTCTGTTCCGAGTCTATGACTGTCAAATATTCTACTTTCTTTTTAGGGACACCAGTCACTGGATTTGGTCTCAGCCTAACTACAAGATGTATTTAACTACATCTGCAGAGAGTCTATTTTCAAATAAAGTTCCATTCACAGATATCAGAATTTAGGGCTTGGAAATATAATTTCTCCTTCATGTTTACATGGATGGAGCTAGAAAATATTCTTCTTAGCAAAGTATCTCAAGAATGGAAGAAAAAGTATCCAATGTACTCAGCCCTATTATGAAACTAATTTACAGCTTTCATAGGAAAGCTATAACCCAATTTTAGCCCAGGAATATGGGGAAAGGCGAGAGGGAGGGGAGAGCAGGGAGGAGGGTGAGTGGAGGGAGGGTGAGTGGTGTGATCATGCCTATGGTTCATCCTATAAGGGTATATGTAAACCCCTCTAAATTTAGAATATAAATGTCTTAACACAATAACTAAGAAAAGACATGAAGGCTATGTTAACTAGTTGGATGAAAGTATTTCAAATTGTATATAGAAATGGTACACTGTACCCCATGATAGTGTTAATGTATACTGCTATGACTTAATTAAAAAAAAATAATCAATTCAACCCACTACACAGAGAAACAAACTTGTTTTTTTAAATTAAGTTTGCCTCGAACACCCTCCCATTTCCATTCTCATTTACTAACACCTTCCCCTCATCTGGCCCATACCTAACTTTTCTTTCTATCTTAGGAACAAAGTCCTTCTTTTAAGGAGAGATTTTTTCTCTAACCCCTAGACTACATTAGGTAATACACAAATTCCTCGTGATAAGTAAAAGCCACACACCAACTAGGGGCTCTGTCAATAGTAATTCAATGGAATTCAACTAAAATTGTTTTTCATGTTTATTGAATATTAGAGTTTGGGAGTGTTAATAACAAAATGCATTTTAATTTTCTTCTTCTTCACTTGAGGAACTCATGAACTCCTAAAGTTTGAAGTGTCTTAAATATGAGGTCCCCCTTCTCTCATTAATGCATTCAGCCCTAGTTTTAATTTAATTACTACGTTTATATGTTTACATAGTAATGTCCTAGTGTAAAATATGTGAGTTCCAGTTAGAGCAATTCACTCAATTATAAACCTTAAGTTATGTTTATAACTAGACAAATTTAAGAATTGCATTTTTAGGTCCTTGAATAAGCCTATAGCAAGACATATGGCCCCTGGATTATTCTATAATTATCTGTTTCTTGGGCCCCTCAATATCTCTCAGTCCCCTAAAAACTAGAAAATATGACATTGGGCAGGATTTTAGGAAACTGCCAATGAAGTTGGAAGGGAAGAACTATGTATTAGGTCATTTGTGACTTAGAAAATAATTATTTATTTGAGAACAAATTTTTTACTCAGTGTTTCTGTCTGGATTAATTTTTAAGTGCCACATAAAAGACCCAAAATTGGTTTAAATTTGGAAAATTTTGGTAAAAGAAAAACTAAATTTTTTCAAATAACTTCTAGAAGCAGAGAATTCCAATGATTCTAATACCTAATTTTCACTCTGTCATTAATGTGACACCTAAAATGGAACTTCATATGATAACATTTTAACACAATTTTCAAGACGAAAACATTTTTTGAGTATATTGAATCATCGTGTTCATAATATGCCTAAGTTTTAGAAAAATTAATAGCATATGCTACAGCATCAGGTCATATAAATACTAATACTACCAAAACATATCAGATATACTATATTTAAAAAATAAGTATAGACTAATAGTTATGTTGATGTAAGACATGGACGAGCAACACAAAGATACATAGAAAAATATGTAATGATTTAGTGAATGAATGTATGAAGCAGAAATATTATGTAAATACCAAATTAAAACTTAATAAATATCTCTTTGTCATTTCTACTCAGTGTTTTTTTAATTTTATTTTTAATTAGCACATAATAATTATACAAACTTATGGCGCATAATGAGATGTTTCAATACATGTATTTACTGTGTAACGACCAAGCCAGGATAATTAGGATATTGATCACCTTAAATATTTATTTTTTTTCTTTGTGGTTAGAACCTTTGAAATTCTTTCCTCCAGCTATTTTGAGATATACAGCACATTAATTTTTACTATAATCACCCTACTGGGCAACAGGACATCAGAATTTATTTTTTTCTGATTGTAACTTTGTATTTGTCAATCATCCTTACCCCAACCTCTGTCTAGTCTCTGGTAACCCTTGGTCTAGTCAATATTTCTATGAGATCCATTTTTTTAGATTCTGCATTAAAAACCAGAACATGTGGTGTTTGGCTTTTTGCATCTGGCTTATTTCACTTATGTCTCCCTGGTTCATCCGTGTTTTTAATCATGATAGAATTTTATTCTTTTGTGACTGAATAGTATTTTGTTGTCTATAGATACCTACACATACCACATTTTCCTTATCCACCTGTCCATTATTGAACACTAGGTTGAGTCCACATCTTGGATATTGTTTATAGTGCTATGATAAACCTGGGAGTGCAGATATATCTTCCATGTCCTGATTTGATTTGCTTCGGGTTTATACATAGTAGTGGGATTGCCGTATCACATAGTAGTCCTATTCTTAATGTCATGGGGTGGGAAACCTCCATACTGTTTTCCATAATAGCTGTACTAATATGTACTCCCACCAATAATATGTAAGGATCCCTTTCTCCACATCATTGTCAAGTTTAATCTTTTATAGCACCATTCTAACTTGAGTGAGGTGATTTACTGTTGTGCTTTTGATTTGCATTTTCTTAATATTATAATTACCGATGCTGGACACTTTTTCATATGTTTGTCCATTTGTATATTCTATTTTGAGATATGTCTATTAAGATAATTTTCCCTTTTTTGATCTTTCTAAATTATTTTTTGCTATTGAATTGAGTTTCTTATAATTTTGAATATTAACCCCTGTCAAATGTATTGTTTACAAATATTTTCTCCTACTTGGTAGGTTGTCACTTCACTCTGTTGATTTTTTTTCTTTGTTATACAGAAGGTTCTAGTTTGATGTGATCCCATTAATCTACTTTTGCTTTCATTGTTTGTGGTTCTGAAGTCTTATCAAAAAGAAAAAAAAAAAACATTGCCCTGTCCTATATCATGAAGCATGTTTACTCAGTTTTCTTCTAGTAGTTTTATACCTTTGGGTCTTATGTCTTTAATTCATTTTGAGTTGATTTTTGTTAATGGTGAACGATAAGGATCCAGGTTCATTCTTCTACATTTGGATATCCAATTTTCCTAGCACATCTTTTACAGATGGGTGTTCGCAGCACCTTTGTCGACAATCAGTTATAGATTCCAAACATTCTCCAGGATATAAGGAATAAATTAATATCATTTTATTATAATTTCCCATTAAAGTCATAAAAATAGCTACCCTCAGCAATTTTGAAAATTCTCCCTTATAAACATTTTATAATTTTTTTAAAACTCATTCTCATAGTTTAATATGAGATCACTCTCTATTCTGGATACTTCCTATAGATGTCTTAGTCCAAATGACCAGATTTTTAAGTAACTAGTAATGGGCTTCCGTCCAGGCACTGACACATTTTTTAACTGTATAAAGGAAGAAAAAAATTGTCATTAGTTTAAATTGTTGTGACTTTATTTTAAAAGCACTGAAATTTTAGAGTAGAATAGTCAAAATAGAATACATGTTACCAACATTTATTAAGTGCTAATTATCTTAGGCAGCGTTGAATGTATGTTATTTTAGTCATTTCCCTCTCAAAACAATCATGCGAAATAATTTTCTTCATTTAGTAGAAAAGAAAACTAAACTTAGAGTAATTAAGAAAGCTGTCCAGATGAGCCTAGTTACATGGCAGAGTTGACATTTGGTTGTTTTTTGTTTTATTTTGTTTTCTTTTCTCTTCTTTTTTTTTTTTTTTTTTTTTTTGAGACAGAGCCTCAAGCTATCCCCCTGGGTAGAGTGCTGTGGCATCACAGCTCACAGCAACCTCCAACTCCTGGCCTGAAGCGAGTCTCCTGCCTCAGCCTCCCAAGTAGCTGGGACCACAGGTGCCCGCCACAGTGCCTGGCTATTTTTTTTGGTTGCAGCCATCATTGCTGTTTGGTGGGTCTGGACTGTATTCGAACCCGCCACCTTAGGTGTATGTGGCTGGTGCCTCAGCCACTTGAGCCACAGATGCTGAACCTTGTTTTATTTTCCAAGCTCATGATGTATATGCATCTTGTAATTTTCTTTATCATTTTTAAAAGTCAAGTGTTTGAGGTCGTTCAGTACTTAGGGCAAACCCATAACAATCTCTCCTTTTCAGTTTTACAGGCTTCTGTTTGTTTGTTTGTTAGTTAATTTCTTTTTGTTTCTTGTATTTCCACCATCACGATGTCTACTCCAATCAATCTACTTTGGAGTTTTAGTAATACATTGCTAATTACTTCTCATTATTGATATTTTATCAAGTTCAGTTCATTCTTTATGCTGCAACCAGATTGATTCTTTTTTCCAATTAATCTTCATAATTCCCAGTAACTTTCCTCGGTAACTCACAAACTCTTTTAGAATGTTTCTAAATTCTTTGTAAACTGTTCTTCCTCTCTGAACTAGGGGTCTGAGTAGGCTTCATTATTTTCTAATAGGATTTTATCATTGTTATGCAAAGTGTTTCTACCTTCACCTGTCTACATTCACTGGGTTCTTTTTTCCTCACAATTTTCTCTAAGGTTTTAAAGTAGGTTTTTAGTACTTACTGAGTGCCATGTATCCTTTCATACAATTTGCATGCATATTGTCATTTAGTGTTCACAAGATTTCTTTGAAACAAAGGAAAAGGTCAAGATAATTAACACTTATTGAACTATACTTTACCCTTATTAATTTATCTCTTTTGATCCTCAGAATGGCTAGAATGGAAACGCAGTGAAGTGTGAGGGTATCCCCAGGCTTCTCAGTGAAAGACTGAGGATGGTGTAAAGAAGATTTTTTCAAATCCTGTTCAGGATTCTTCCCACATCACTCTTGCTCTTAGCAGGCAGGGACTGGTCATTCTCACACTTTCTCAGTGCTTAATACAATATATATGTATTCAGGTGCTCAATAAATAAATGAATGAATTTGGTTTTCTTCCTACTTTTTCCTTTGCTTGTTTAAATTCTCTATAATTTCACATTCTATTTCTTGATAAAACTTTGAACTCAAGATATATTTCTTGTCATTAAATATGACTTACCTCTAATAATTCACATATTACATATAGAATTACTTTTAATTAAGGGGCAGAATAGATGGCAGTTAACAATATGATCTCTGAACCAGGCTGTTCAAATCCTGTTGTGGCACTGGACTTAGAAAATTCATTCATCTTCCCTGTTCCTCATGTATAAAAAATATGGATAATTACAGTATACTTTCACAGGATTGCTAAAAAGATGAACAAAGAAGTAATGATTTCTAATAGGCTTAGAACAGTTTCTGACATAGTATAAGTATTTATTAAGTACATAAAGGATATACTAAGCTCTGAGTACTGTAGTTTTAAGGCTTTGACCCAATACTGAATAAAATCAGCAATATCTTTATTTTCATAGAACTTTTAATCTGTCACCTAAATGATACTAGGTTGTGTCAATGTTTCTTTTGTGAGTTTGAAACTTATCTTTTTATCAATGTTGTAAACTTCAAGAAATAGTAAACAGGTCTAGATTTTCTCCCACCAGTGCTTAGCACAGTGGGATGCGTGTGGCAGGAGTTCAGTGATATCCTTTGGCTGTTTGTGCTGGTGCCAAAGTAAACCAATTAAGGTTTAGAATCAGAGTCTAATAGAGGTTACTGAGGTAAGTATCCAATGTAAAACCCACTTCCCTAGGATATTCTTGCATATTTCTCTGGACTGTGCTATCGTAGAGAAATGTCTTCCATGTCCAAGATGCTTTAACTTCCTCACTAACAGCAAACATTTGCCTTCGGATAATCATTGCATTTTTCCACTCGGGCCACATGACACTTGCATAAGCTGTGCCTTCAAATATTGGACTGGTTGTAGGCATCCATTATGTGTTCTTTTTTTAGGTGAAGCAATGCCCATCCCCTAACCATAGTTCCCACCCAGTCATTCTCACCAGTCTTCTGCTGGATATATTCCAATCAGTTCCTGAAGTAGTCCTATTTCTGAAAAACGCAGAGTGCACGGTTTCCATTAGCCTTTTCTAAAGGTAGATATTAACCGAAAAGTAACATAAAGAGTAACAATTTATTTCTCTGATTTAATCAATAAATCATTTTGAGTGAATTAACATTTTACTGGCAAAAACTGAAAGATATAGCCTATCTCATTATGCCACCAGTTTTTCTTAAATGCCTCAGATCTAAGATGCTTTATTACCCAAGGACCTAAAATATGGGGGGAAAAGTAAGATCCACTTGAACATACTAGTTTTGCACAAACATCAGGTTCCCTGGGTGCACATTTAATGTATTACCAAATAGAGCTCGTCTTTGAATTTAATAATAATAATTGGGCTTCATTGTACTTTTAAATAATGCTAGCTCATTTAACTTGTGGAATGAAATATATTGATTTCTATGTCATTAAAGAGCCAATCTTTTTAGACTTCATAGGTGCTATTCGTCTTTTAAGAAATAAAAAAGAGAATGTAACTGAAATATAAAGTAAAATAATGATACCATACAAATAGACATGAAATAATTTTTAAACTAAGATTCATATAGTCATTTAGATAATACTATTGAAGACGTTATTTGTTTTTTTTTTAAAGTTGTCTTTGCACCTCCCACTTTACAAGATGAAGAATGTTGTTCCTTTAAATGAAGCCATAGATTGTTTTAAATGTCACAGATTATAGTTTGTATTCTTTTAAAATCTGCATTCCCATAAAAATATGTTTGTATTTAAGAATAATAATGTTGTTAAATATACGTCCATTGCCTTCAGCAATAAAGACAATCTTTTGGACACAGAGGAAAGAAATAAATGGCTATTTCAAGGGGGAGTGGGGTTGGTCTCATCATTTTAAATTTAGACACAAGTCTGGTTTCTTTCAAAGCAGATTGACAATACTAATATCACTTCATTATCACATGTATAAGCTGCCTAGAGTTAAGATTGTTTAAAAATGACCAGATGAAAAATGAAAGAGAATCCTAATGATCATTATTGTAGTTGATTCTTGGAAGCTGGTAATTTGAAGGAAACATTAATTAATGAAAGAGTGAAAAGGCAAACTTTGGGATGATAAATAATGAGTCTTCTGCTCCATTAAGAGATAATCCAAGACTTTAACTTTTGCTTATGTAAGATTTAGATACATGAAGAAACATCTTTTGACTTTAGAGAATTTAATTAGATAAATATTTTTTAGCAAAAGACCCTCCATATTGCAATGAGTCAACTCCTTTAGAAATATTTAAGGAGTAATGAGGGTCACAGTGAATTAGTGAACCATCATACTTGAAAACTGCTGATAAGTAATGAAGATAGTTCAGGAGTTGACAAAACTGACTCCTGAATTCCTGCATAAGTATACCATGTCTGACAATGAAAGTAAATATTGCATTCGATGTTAAAATAGCATATCAAGAATTCAAAAAGTTGTCAGCAGAGTTTAAAGCAGAGAAACATGGAAGTCTCTGAACATTTGGTTACTATTGTAAACAAAAGAAGTATAACCAACAAAATAAAGGGAAAAATTATTAAGAAAATGAAATTGGGGCAGCAAATAGCAGTTTTAAAAGGCTCTTATTGTGTGATAATTGCCAATGGAGATAGTTTAGAGAACCATCTGGCATTCCTAGAGACCCATTGTTAAAATAAATTATTAAAAAGTAGCATTCTATGATTTATGGCATTCTCGATGCTTGTGTGAACAGTTAACTATATCTTTAGTATTTTCATATAAGTGAATATAATATTATTTATTGAAAATTTTCAAGCCACATAAGAGTAAATAAAGTAGTTGGTCCAGTAATTTACTATGTGCTACCTGTATTCCAGTTTTCTATTATTAAAATGCAATTCAAGTTTTACTAGGAATGTCCTTACAATGTTATTTTCTGAACTATAAGAAACATTTCCCACATTCTTTGAGGATTAGGGCCCTTGTTTCTGGTTTGTCTTCTAATCCTACAGAGGTGCCTTGAATCTACAGCTGCTCAAAGACTCTGGTATGTGATTAAGGCCAGAAAGGCTGCTGGAGGATTAGAGCCATGTGGAGGACACCTGCACCTATGGACAGATTTAATGTCCTCTTGCTGTAAAATTTTTCACCCAACAACGTGATTATAATCTTTTCTTCAAAATTCATAACACAGAAGTGACAAAAAAAAAATAAGTTTAAGTTTATCAAAATTACAAACTTTAGGGTTACATCAAACACCATCTATGAATTGAAAAACAGAAAAATACAATAGGAAACAATGTTTGCAAATCAATAACTGGTTTGGTACTCATGTCAAGTAAATATAAAGAATGGTTAAAACACAAATAAAGGATAGACAATGGATCTACGTAGACATTTCTTTAATGAAGATATGTAGTGGCCAATATGCTCACAAAATATAGCAATCATAGGGAATTTCAAATCGAAACCAAAATCAGATATCACTTCACATCCAATAGAATTAACGATGATCAGAAAGTTGGATAATAACAGTAGTACATCTAAATATCCTAAATGCTGTATATGTGAATTGTAATATTGATTTTTATATCAATGGTGACATCAGAGGCTATAGATTGTCTTACCTATCCACTCATCCATTCATAAAACTCTGAGCGCTAATAATATGAAGGATTAGGTGAGTACAAAATATACAAGATGATATAAGAGTGTAGATTCGGTTTTCAAAATGTAAAGTAAGTTTAAAACAAATCAACGTCCCTAAAGTTACATTGAAAAGGCATTATGTTTGAAGAGTAAAGTAGTATATGCTTCACATTGTTTCATGGCTAACTTTATTTTCTTTACAAATGTTCTCCGTTGTCTAGTAATTCTGTAAAACCATTTGAATTTATCTATTTTTTTGAAGGGAAGTGCTTGTAGACCATAATCTCAGTTGTGAAATGATATGTCAAACCATATTCTCTTCTCAAGTAGTGATTTTTTGAGAATAATCTTACTCCGGTGCCCAGTTTACAGTGCAATGGCACAGTAATAGTTCAGTGTAGCCTCAAACTCCTGAGCTCAAATAATCTTCCTGTCTCGTCCCACTGAGTACCTAGGACAACAGGTGCATGCTAGGATGACATTAGAATCTTTTTTAGACACATAATATAACAAAACATAGTTCTAAATTCTTCAAAATTCTTTCTAAGGCTATTAGTTTCATTTTTTAGTGTTCTTATCCAGTGCAGTTCACATTATATGAACGTATGTATAATGGTAAAATAAATATAAGTGTACATTATATTTTTCTACTTGACAAATCATAAAATGCATGAGTGTTTTTCATTTTGCTATACTCTTCAAATTTATTGTTACTTAACGCACAATACTGGCCTGGTGGCTATTCCATAATTTATTTAATTATAACCTTATTTTTGTTGTTACAGTTGCCAGTTTTCACTTAATATGTGAGCTTGATAGTAATAGTTAGATATTATTTTTGCTTTTCTTGGATTATTTTTTAGGGAGAATTCTTAACAGTGTTTTTTAGCCAAAGCATAGGAGACTCTTTAAGGCTCTGGAAACATTTTACATTTTCCCAAACTTATCTTCAAAAAGTCTGCACATATTGATACTGTCAATAGGACAGTAAAGTACCAGTACTGTTTTGTTTAGTGTCTTTGTTCTTAGAACATACACCTTTTTGTTAGTTTCTAAACACTGTGTAAAAACTTCCTCAAAATGTAGTGGTTAAAAGCGACAAACATTTCATCATATCTCACACTTTTGTGAATGAGAAATTCAAACAGGACTTAGCTGGGTGATTCTTCTGGTCCATATGTTATCACCTGGAATCATTTGATGGTGTTCAGTTGGCAGCTGAGATGATAGGCTATGGACAAGCAGCCAGAAAGGTTTACTCTCATGCATGGTAACTTGATGGAGGCAACTCAAAGGCTCTACTCACCTGTTCACCTTTCCCTCTTCCTACATTTTCAGGGTCACTTCTTGTGATTTCTTCAACAGAGTGTTCCAATGTCTCATACATGAGTTCAGGATCCAAAAGGCCAAGGTAGGAATTGTCAGCTACCTCAAGGGCAGTCTCAGATATGGCAGCTTATCATTTCTGCCCACTGTACGGGTCCAAGCACCACAGGCCAGCCCAGATGCCAGGGAGGGGAAGACGATATTTCATTTCATTTCGAGAACGACATACACGACTAGGCCTTAGGAGCCTATAAGAGGAGAAGGAACAAGATTTTCTCCCAATGGGATATGAGATGGTGCAAGGCTGCTTGACCTGCAAACACTTCTACTAAATGAAAGAAAGCATCGAGTTGAATGGCAAAGTGGAGGTATCCTCCTTTAGAAAACTGCATCTACATGTTAATATGCGCCTCACAGCCACCTCTCGATGAGAGGGATAAAGGCAAGAATTTTGTGTCTAAGATAGAACATTGTGAAATGATTCCATTCACTATTGGGAATCGGGTAAAGATGCGTACTCTGAGAAGTAAGCTTTCATTTCATTTTGAAAATACAGTGTGAAAGAATTTGTGACCATTTTAGTCTATCACATGATGGTGCTGCAAATGTCAATAAAAGTTTTTTGGCTAACACATAGTTCAATAAAAGTTGCGGTCAGACTAAACACCTTTTTTAATGTTTTTATTTTAATGAAGTGATTTTCTATAATGGTTTGTATCTCTGATAAACTCAAGTACAATTTTATAAATTCTTTATTGATTTTACTATAGCTAAGCTAAGCAGATGTACAATTAGTGGTTTTTTTTTAAATCATCAAATTTAAATATGTTATAGTAACCAAAGCAGACAAGGTTGCTATTTACAATGTTGTATGTTAGTCATTAGGGGATTATTTCCATTAGGATTATAAAAGTCTGAATTTCAATTTTCTGGTTGGCTCAGAAAAATTGGTACAATTTTAAGTGCTTCATCTGTTCCTGTATTCTAATTTCTCTCTTATATCTATAAATACTCCTAAAAGGATCATTAGACTTTCACAAAAGGCATCTGGTTTACTCCTCACTATATCTGTTTTGTTTGTATAAGCAGTTGCATTATTGCTATAAATTTCTTACGAGATCACATCAGAACATTTAAGTTATAAATGTTTTTCTTCCAGTTTAGTGAATGTATGTTAGATGAATAGTATATTTTCTAAATTGAGCCACATGTTATATGGTAAATTTTAAACATGTTTGAATATTTATAATCAGTGTTAGTGTAGGTCTCCATATATTCATGGAAAAACCTCTTGGTAAGTGGTAAGTGCACATTAGATTTATCAATTTAAGTCTAAATTATAAACATTTCTCTTTCTTTGCAGCCAGGCAGTTTTTCTAAGGGAAAGATAATTAGCCAGAGTACTGGTTGAATTTTTTATGGGGTAACAATTAGATTTTATAGAGAAAACTGTGTCTCAACTATAGTTCTGTATTTGGGGATCAAAATAATTTCTAATTTCATTTTTCCTGTCATAAATTCCATACATTACTTATGGTTTATCACTTATAAGACAACATTATAAAAACCTAAATTTTCTACTAATACAATTCCATATAATTTCAAGTATTTACATTTTTCACCATTAATAAGCAGAATAATGGCAAAAATGAATTTACCAACATTGGTCTGCCTGGCTTCTAATAATTTATGTGTCATGGCACCTTTTTTTCTTTTTTCTTTTTTTCATTCCTATTAACACCTTATGAAATTGCTTTTTATTTCTTTTTGTAATAATGAAAACGAATACTATATGAAATATTCCTAAAATATAGATGATTTTCTGGATTTATTACAAAATATACATATAGTTTTCCTTGTCTGAAAAGACATTTAAGAGAATATATAGTGCAGTTTAATGAATTTTTTTCCTAATAAAAAGATTATTTTTAGATGATAGCATTCACAGAAAAGAAATACTTAGGGAGGATTAACTAATTTGCTTTTGGGGGAAATATGGTAAATTTCAATGAAAATGTTATCTATTCTATATAGTTTCTCCTTCTCACATATTCCTTATCAGATCTACTTTCACTTAATCTGTTGACAACCCCACAGTGGAGTACTTGCAGATTCAAAAGAATTTCTAAGTCACATGCTTAACAAGGATGGCTCCCTGGGAGCTGAGGGGAGTGCTTTGCACACTGGGAGATTAAAGGATGGCTTGGGCTCAGGGGTTAGAGAACAGCATGAGCCAGAGGACACGTGTGTCTATTAGCCCATTGTCCTGGCACAAACAAATGTAATTCCAGCTACATAGCATTCAGGCAGGAATCTAGCTTGTGCCTGGAGGGAGTGTTAGGCTGCCTTGAGCCTCAGCTTAAGATACATATCACCAGGTGTGACAGAGAGAGACTCTACCTCAATAAATACATAATAAAAAAGGTTTAGGGGGAAAATCAAAGAAAACGTTATGTTCTCTATAGATAATAACTATTCTCACTGGTTTTTTTTTTGGAGGCACAAAGTCAATACATGATACCTGTTGATTGATTTTGTCTTTAAGGTAATTGTGCTCATGTTAATTAAACACTGAGGAAATGATTGAGGTAAAAGGAATCCTTTTTTATTTTTTATTTTTATTTCTATTTTTTGAGAAAAAAGTCTCTCTTTGTTGCCTTTAGTAGAGTGCTGTAGCATCCTAACTCACAATAACCAAGAGTCAAGAGTAACTCCTGGGCTCAAGTGATTCTCTTGCCTCAGCTCTCGAGTAGCTGGGACTACATGTGTCTGCTCCAACACCTGGGTATTTTTAGAGATGAGGTCTTGCTTTGACTCAGGCTAACTTGACCCTGTGAGCTCAGGCAATCCACTTGCCTCAGCCTCCCAGAGTGCTAGGATTACAGGCAAGGAATGCATTTTTGGAGATAAATTGGGTAAAGGGAAATATTTATCTTAAGCAAAGTACGCATTTTTCTTGTTATTAAAATATGATTATAAGAGAGCATGTTGATAATATTCTACTTCATGAGATTATTGACATAATCATAGGTAGGAGAATTTAATCCCATCACTTAAAAATGTTCAATTAGTTGTATATGGCTTTATAGGGCTGTGATAATACAAATTGTCAGTTTTTAGATATGTTTAGTTTATCATCACTTTCCTAGTAAGCAGAGTGTAAAGAAAGTTAAAGAAAAATTACTTTAAAAGAAAAAAAGGTCAAATTAAAATGCCCCCAAAGTATTTTTCTGGCAAATTGGTCATATATCTCTTTTCCTGGTTTCTACTGGGGTCGTTTTTTGTTTTTTTTTTTTTTTTTTTGTATTGATTTGATGTTGAAACATGTTTTGTTTTTGTTCTCACAGTAAAGAGTTGAAAATGCTTACCCCTTCACCTGTTTTATTTTCAAACATGGGAAATTATACAGTTTTTTAAATATGTCTACCTTTTGTATATTGCTTAGATCTTTTCCATCATATATGTTATGTGTGCATATATATATATGACCTCTGTAATTCAACCACCCAAAGAACTGTATCCAAATGGTCAACATACAAAGGTGATCAATATAAGAAACTAGGCCAGCTGTACTGATACGTACATGTGGTGTCATGTCCAGTCCATGAAAATATATGGTCTCTTTAAGGAGGTAGTCAATTATGGAGGTTCTACTGTGTGTATACGGAGATATTTGCACATATCTATTTTTTGCTTTGTTTTCTGTTCTTTTTTTTTTTTTTTAGCACAATAAATCTTTAATCCTTGGCACTTGTTTTTCAAGACTTGCATCCTGTGGGCATATGATCTTTAGGAGCATTCAGAACTTAAAATATCCTTTCTTTCCCTCATCCATCTTTTTTCAGTCAACTTTCAGAGTGGATCATCCTTCCAAATAATTCACACCCACTGTTGAAGAACAAGATGTGCTGGGGAGAAAACGTGGGGCCTCATAAAAAGAAGATAACAAGTGGTGTGGGGTATTGGAAGGGAGGGACATTCTTAAGCAAACATGCCTACCCTGCCTTACTAATAAACCCACTCCAAGTTTTTGTAATGTCAACTCTATTCTCTATCCATTAGCATTTCCTTCCTTTTAGTGCCCATTAAATTTCATTGTGCTGAAAGTATATTTTGTCACTGTAACTGTCTTCTTGCCATTTATTTAATCTTTGTCCATGTATAAACAAAAACCACAAAAAAAAAAATTCTTGGTGTTTGAAATGAGAAACAACAATGAAACCTCTTACATCCTACAGTCCTCTAGCTGTTCTCTTTCCATTATGAAAAATTGGTGGTAGAAAACTGAAATTCACTTGTTTCTCATGGCCTTAGACCCCAACTCCTAAAAAAGTGGAAAACACAGCCTGGAGCTACAGCAAGCGCCTGTAATCCCAGAGGCTTCTGGAGGCTGAGGCAGCAGGATGCCCACAGTCTAAGTCTGAGGTTGTGAGCTACAATGCCATTGCTCTATGCTCAGGGCATAGGGTAGGACTCTGTCTCAGTAACAACAACAACAACAAAGTTGTTATTAGTCCCCAAATTGTGAACTAGAGCACAGCTGGCATTCATTTCCACCTTCTTCCCCTGAATCATTATTTTCTCCCATTTATTGAATGTTCTACGATTTAGATGACAGCATCGGTGACACAGATCTAACCTAGAGGACAGAAGAGGCAGAGAACGTGGGTGCATTTCCATGGTTTCCATACACATACACCCAAGTTTTCACTGATTTCATCTTATCTTACTGTAACCGTCATACAAATTATATTTAAGTAAAGCAAAATTTCTTACTAATAACGTGATAGGAATAAATTCTATAAGTTAATACTTCATATTAAATTGACTAAAATAATTTTGCACAAAATTCAAATGATTAATGCCAATTATTTTTAGAATATTTATACTAGTGATTATATGCTCTCAAATTTAATTTGCTCATGACTATATTCTTTGAACTTTATCAGTAAAATTAATTACATTCTGATTGGATTCTTCCAACATGCTGATTCTTCATCATTGCTGTTAAATTCTCTCACATTATTATTTGAGAACATGTGTCCAGTTTTAAGAACTTGGAGTTAAAATCTTCATAGTGAAAGTACATCAAGCCATTATGGTAAGGCATGAGAAAACAATTAATTATGGAGTATAGAAATATACAGAGGGTACTCAAAAATATAAACATACTTTAAGAAAGGGAAAAACTCTATTAAAATTGTAATACTCAAGTCAAATTTGACTTCTGCAATTACAAGTGGTGCTCAAACGTGACTTGTATTCAACTTTTGCTATTGGTATACATTTGGTAGTACAATTTTAATACAGATTTTTTTTCCTTTATTCAAATGTCTACACATTTTTTGGCACCCTCAGTATTTACTTGGAAGGAAAAATGAATAAATAGGATAAAAATCTTACTTAATCACAGCAAGAACTTTCCTGGAAAAAGTCTTTATTACTATGGCAATTTTGGAGTAAGATTTTAAAGCTAGAGGGTTCTAAATATTTGGGGGAGAGAATATTACAAGGATTAAAATGGCATGTAAAATTTATAGGAAAAGTCACGAAAGTCAATTGCTATTTGGGGAATATTTATTGATTTCTTAGTAACTGTTAGACAAAATTTACTAGATCTGACACAAATAGTGAGAAGCAAAACTGAGTTCTATAAAAAGTTGTAACTGATATAGGTAGAGAGAATGTCATGTCAGATCTTAAACTTTTTGTAAAACAATCTTGCTATCCTTTGTATCGCAATCAACTAAAAATGATTTTAAAAATATGCAATAAAGCAAAACAGAACTAGTTATCCACAGCTTTTTTTTCCTTCCATAGAAGTGGATTGAAACTATACAACCACGTGCCAGGCATTGTCCCTATCTAAAGAAAAGGTTCTAATGCTGGCCCTGTAGAACTTTTGTTTGATACTCTTTAGGTTTGGGTGAAACTATGACTTTCTTGTTCCTCTGTGAAAGTTTTGACATTTTCACTAAAATAAGTTAGACTTGATTTTACATCACCGTATTAAAGTCTTCGGAGAAATGCTTAAAATTTTGTCATCACATGGTCTTATGAAAGGACCATATGCTTGATAGAACATATGTTAATTTCCAAGGCCATCTTATTTCCCCTTAGATATTTGAGTTTCTAATTGGCATCTCTCATTTGACTGTGGCTGGTACAAATGAAGGATATCAAACCAGAGATTCAAACTATAAAACTTACGGTCAATGTATCTCAACCTGGAGCATGAACACCAAAAGCAGCTTTAGATACATGAAGCTTAATACTTGTCGCTCCTACAATGGACAGTATGGACACATAGAATAGACACCAAAGGAAATGCAAAGCTATTTGACTTTCTTTATTTTTAATATAAAGAGGGAAACGTAGTTTTATGAAGTCTTTGGACATGTTACAGAATATTATATTTCATATCTAATAATCATTCTATAAGCTATTTCTATGTCATACTCAAATGCTAACCCTTTTTAATAGTTGAGACTTATTACCACATAGCTATTATAGCAAAGAAACATAATATTGGACAAAATACTACAATAAGAAATATTGAGGGCACATGGAGACAGCTCATCCAGGCATCTCTATTCACAGACTTTGGTAGTTTGATTTGTACAACTCATGAATCAAATAGCTCTTCCCTGTATCTACTATCAAAATGCAGGAAAATTACTCAGAGTCCTACAACTGAGGTAATTATAATGATACACACAAAGGAAGCATAGGTGAGTATTTGAATGCTCCTTCAAACATTTCAATACTGAAATATTTCACCCGGACTTCAGAAACTTTTTAAATGAATCCAAAACTATTTTAACATCTCTCTTTAAAACTACCCACCTCAGTATTGTGACATGTTACCTTTCTTAAAAAAGAGGCAGATTTCTAGTCTTGTTAAAAATTTTGCAGGAAATGGCAGAACAGTTAAGCCATCTGGTCCATAATGAGCAGTCTTAACTGAAAACTAGAGATTGATGTTAAATGTTGCACGTCACCTAGACGCAGAGGTGAGTGTTAAATCTCATAGTCTACCTTCAGGCCCACGTTCTGTGTTATAATGAGTCATTCCAAAGAGCAACACTGCTCTTTCTGTTATAGGAGTCTTCTGTGCGCATATTTTAGCCTTTTTTATAAGGTGTGAATTGAAACTGAACTAGCTGAGAAGTTTTTAATAACTTCAACCAATTAGGTAATAAGAAAAGATATTCAGAGAGAGCATAATAAACTGTAATCTCTCTTGCAAAGTAGGATACTTTGAATTCCCCAAGACACTCTTGCCAACGTCTGAAAACTAGTTTCACTGAATTTCCCTAGAGGTCTCTACCCAGCCAACCAGTCAAATCAAAATAAGGGGTTACTCTGATCCCCCATTTGTTGTGGAACAAATTGTGTGTTTTATTTCATTTGTGATACTCTGTCAAAGCAAACTGGACTTTGCTACCCCTGGAATCATGTGTTTGGGTTGAAGCCTTTTAACAGATTTTGGAATAGTCCACATTGTGTGTAATAGTTTACTTTTAAACTGAGGAAATAAATGTAAAGTTTGATGAGATAAATAGATGTGAGACAATGTAAATTTCAGATTAGAAAAAGAATTGCATAAGTGAAGAGAAATATAATAGTTTAAGAACAAATAGTCCACAGAGCTACTTTGCAATTTTCTTGGACACTATTTCTTGGAGATTTTGGTTTCAGACAACTGTTTTTGGCTACGCTTTAGATTCTTTGTTTCTCTTTAAATGGTATCTCTTTGTTTTGTGCTAATACTCAATTTGAAATTTTAGAAATGTGAAACCGTTCTGTCATATGACAGACAACCTGAGTAAATGGCCTCTGTGTGACTCATGTGGGCGCTTGTATTTTTTCTTCAGTTTATGACCATAAACCAGGGCCATGTCAAGTGCAGTAGATTCCCTTGTTAACGTGGAGGAGAGTAGCTGAATCAACAGTCATCTAAAAATCGTATGTCTTGAGTGAAAAACAAAATGGCTTGCTGTATAAATAGACAATGAATATTTACAGCACTTATTTCCCTGCCTTTTTTTTTTCAATAATAGCATGATACAATGTGTAATTTTCTTTTTTATCATGTAATAAAATTATTTCCAGTTTCTATTCAGGTATGTCCTCAATAAGAGGACTTCCTATGCTAACTGTGGCTAATGTTTTGGGGGAAAAGAAACTTCAATAAAATTAACTAGCCTAGAACATTGCTTATCAAATCCCAGTTAGACTTAAGCAGCTGGAATCAGCATTTATTGCCGAATCAGTCTTCCATGGTTGCTGCTGTCTGGGGTTTCTTCTTCCATGACCTTGTCCTTCACACAGAGATGAACCGGTTAGATCAGGGCCCTCTTTGAACCAGCGACCTTACTTTGTCCTTGGATAGTGTTTTACTTCCAAGTTTCCTGCTCTCGTCTGGCCCTTTAGCCTCAGGCTGTCTCATGCTGCGATTTGTTCTAGGCTACCTGCATCTCATTTTCCCAAGTTTTCAGCACACTACCTTTGATGTGAATCTTCACTGAGAAGTGAATTTAGTCAGAATATTGAACAATAGCAAAGCTGCTCATTTTGGCAATGTCCCTGGCTCTCTCCCTTGTGACAGCCCAGCCTGCCCTTCTGTTAATAATTCCTGATCTCGGTATGCTTAAGTGAAGCTTCGAAAACATCTGGTTCAGAGCTATAGACCCTAAGATCCTGTGTTAATTTGTTTGTTTTTGTTTACAGAAATCTTCATTTTGACAAAACTGAATGCTTCTGTGATCCAAAAACCACTGTTAGGCAAACATCGTTCTGTATTTATCCTCTATCGCGTATGTAAGCAAATGGGGAGAAAGGTTTCAGTGACACAGTCCATAATGGTGAACACTCACATCCAATTTGGCAATGCTAAGCGGCCTCTTGAATATATGGCAGAGGTTTTGCTTAATCTGCAATGTCTGTACCTTCCCAAGAGCATTGTGAAGGCTCTTTGCACTGAGGTGTTTCCTTCTGCCTTTGGACAGCTGGCGAGAGACACACAGGCTCAGAGCCTTGGACTCTGGATTTGTTTATTGAGGGCCCCTGTCCAGGTCATTCTTCCTCCCATTCTCTGAGAGTCAGATTCAACCTCTCTCCTTCCGTATGGAATGTATGTACCTTTCTGTCTGCCGGCCTGTTATCTCCTTCCTTTCTTTGTTGCTTCTCTCCTTTTATATAATCCCCTTTGATAATATGCCATCACACCCAAGCTCACTCGCTCTTTCTTTCTTTCTTTCTTTCTTTCTTTGTTTATTTTGAGAAAGAGTCTCACTTTGTCACCATGGGTTGAGTGTGTGGCATCATAGCTCACAACAACCTCAAATTTGGGGGCTCAAGCGATCCTCTTGCCTCATAAGGAGTACCTGATGGAACTGCAGGTGCCCATCAAAAAACACCTGGCTGTTTTTTTAGAGATGGGTTTGGCTCTTGCTCAGGCTGGTCGTGAACTCCTGAGCTCAGGCAATCTACCCACCTCAGCCTCCCAGAGTGCTAGGATTACAGGTGTGAGACGCTGCCAAGCTCAGATTTTTAAATTCCATTCTACTCACAATATCAAGCCTATAAACAAATCCCAAATAACATGAAACAAGGAAAACCTAAGGATTTCCTTTGCACTTGGAAAACAGCTGAGGAACAGAAAAATTTTCTCAGAACTGCAAAAAAACTCACAGTAGCTAAGACACATATGCCTTCCTTAGGCATTGAGACTCATTTCTATTTGTAACCTTAATACATACATATTTTTACTCTTAATAAAAGTCAAGTCTCCTCATAAAAATTTGATTTATTTCATCACACTAACCTTTAAACTGCCTCACTAGAGAATGTAGTTATGCGCACCAATTTCTAACCTCTAAAACATTCTGTATAATAGCTTTTAATCACTGGAATGAATAATTGTTTCAAAAAGCAGCGCTGCCCCTTCTGCAATATCATTTGATAGTCAGTATTCTTGGTAAATCTCTGGTGAATAGGACAGTTCATGAGCAGAAATGTTGGGATCCTTGGGGTTTCATTGATCAAGAGAGTGCTTCTGAGCGGGCTTTTCTTAACATATTGATGGCAGATCTGGGGTTTTCACTCTTCCCAATGGCACTGCCAGGCACAACCATGTGAGCTCAACTCTGCACACTTATAGACAATATTAGGACCTGCTCTAGTATCTACCTTTATATGCAAAGATAGGCGCTAGGTCCTCAGCAGTGAACTTTTATCAGCATATCTTCCATGAATTTCTGCCCTCCAGACCCAGGTCCAACTATCTTAACTAAGGCCATGATCTATGTGATTAACCCCTGGTGCTAAATAGTGCCTGATTTGATGGCAAGACCAGCTTTCATTTGAATATCTTCAATTAAAGCCTCTGAATTTTCAGTTGATGAAAGGTATACTGAGTTCTGCTTTAACCCCTGGTTTCACCCACTATTCCAGCCCCATTACTGTCCTGTGCATGTTAAAGAGTGGGTTCTGGCCTGGCTGCTTTCTGAAGGTTTCTACCACAGCATGACCAAAAATGATGCTCAGAACAAAATGCCCATCTAATACATCCAGGTTCAGATAATTGCCCCAGAGTCTAGCACCTGGTCTAGCATCTTCAGGCACTCAGCCCCTAAATTGGTTGGTTTGCTGTTAAGGATGAACAAGCCAGTCGTCCAACCCAAAGCCATCATGTTGGTTCCCAAAAGCCTACATCCCTTTCCTTTTTTATCTAAGACCTCTGGAAGACAATAGCCAGAAATGCATGCTATTAACTCAGAGCTTCTGTTTTATGTCCCACCTATAAAAGTCTCTGCCAACGCTAGGGATACATATTCTGGATAAACGTTTAAAAAGAATATGAGAGAAGGAATAAACTGAATAAACTGCACATTAATATCATGTATATTTCAGATAACAGCACCCTAAGCTTTTTCTGAATAAAGCTCTTCAGGTATTTAAAATCTTCATGCTTTTTAATGTATATATTTTAGGCATATTAAAGTAAGTGCTTTTGTTTTTAATTGAATGTTTGCATTCTTTCCATTCAATACCTATTGTTACCCAAGCACAAAGAGAAAATAAACAAAAAGTGGACATAATTCTGGACTTTGTTGAGTATAGATTTTAATGGAAACATGTATGGTAGTCAATTATCAAACAAAAATATGAAGGTTAAGTACAATATGTTCTATTAAAAAGATATGCAGTCGCCATATGTAATATGGAGATGTGGCATAGTCCAGGTGATCAGGGAGTGTTCTCTGAAAAGGTGATATTCCAGATGAAGGAACAAAGAACTGAATGAGAGTATGGATGGTGTGACATAAAGCTAGAAGGGTTGGTGGGCCCTATATGAGGTCTTGGAAATAACTTAAGTACTTGATGTTTATCTGAGAGTGGTAGGAAAACAGTAAAATCATATATAGCAATATAAACAACTATGCGTTTTGTTTCATAAGCTCATCTGACTGATGTTTTGGAAAATAAATAAAGAATGAGGTAGATTTGGAGTGAGTTATGTCAACTAAGACAACAGTAACTGGGCCAGGCTCAGTGGCTCATGCCTATAATCCTAGCACTCTGGGAGGCCGAGGCAGAGAGATTGCCTTAGCTCACAGGTTCAAGAGCAGCCTGAGCAAGAGTGAGATTCAGTCTCTAAAAATAGCAGGTGTTGTGGTGAGTGCCTATAGTCCCAGCTACTTGGGAAGCTAAGGCAAGAGAATCGCTTGAGCCTAAGAGTCTGAGTTTGCTGTGAGCTATGACAGCACAGCACTCTAATGGGGGCGACAAAGTGAGACTCTGTCTTAAAAAAAGAAATAAAGACAACAGTAGCTCGAACATGTGTAATGTTCCTGACAATGAGATAAAATAGATAAATGTGAAAGAAGTTTAAGGGATTTAATCTAATATAATTTCATACTGTATTAGATACTGGTAAATGAGTGCTTAATAATCGCATGAAATGGAATTTAAAGACCAAGCGTTTTCTTGCTTAACATTTTTATTTTCTGGACTGACCTAGCAGCAGAAAGTTATGTTAAGTATGCTCCTCTATCAAGTGTAAGCCAACATCATCATTTACACCACAGCAAGACCTCTCTGTCCATTTATTTATTTTCTCTTTCTACACAGTCCCTTTGCATCTCCTATAGATACCCACCCTAAGCCTGTCTTAGCTGGTGTATCATAACAAAATACCGCAGATTTTATAAATTAAGGAATAGAGATTTATTTTTTAAATTTCTGGAAGCAAGGAAGGTTTCTGCCAGATCTGGTCTCTAGCAATTGCCCAGTTCATGGCTTGTCAGTAGCCACCTTCTCTCCGTGAACTCACATGGCCTTTCCTTGGTACATGCTCCTGGAAAGAGGAGTCTCTTTTCTTTCTTCTTTTGTAAAAGTGTTAATTCCATCATCTGGAACCTACTCTTCTGACCTGATCTCAGCCTAATTAGCTACCAAAGACCCAAACTCCAAATACTACCACACTGAGAACTAGAGGTTCAACATAAAAACTTCCCTGAGGGTCACATTCAGTCCACAGCATGCCCTTCAACGTATTGTTGTGTTTGTATATGTATGTTCAATTTACCTAAGTCATACAGGCATAATGCTCTAAATCTCATTTTTCTCTGTTTTTTTCTTAATGCTGTGTTAAATTGTGTCTGCACTGTTGTATTTAGTTTACTGCTTCTTTCTGATGCATGGTGTTCCATAGTAACCATTGCTGTATTTTAATTATCCTGTTCCATAGTCCTGAACTCTTGGATTCTACCAACCTTCTACTAAACCAAACACAGTTGCAGTAAATATTACCATACATTTTGTTCTCTAAGAAGCTAGCATGATCATTGTTCTCTAGTAAAACAGCCAGATTTAAAGCATGTTTACAATTAATTTAACTTAATATTTCCAGAAAATTTTATTTTATTTATTTATTTATAATAAGAGGAAGGGCTTTATTCACTGGCTGAGAGCTTACAGCATAGAAGAATTCCAAATGGCCACACTCCCCAACTGGCTTGTTCTTTCCCTTTTTATGGACAGTCAAAAAGCTCCAACCCGTAGACACTTTTTTCATTGGCCAGTTTGAATTAAATGGGAGATGCTATTCCAGCCCCCAAGGAACTACAGGATTTCACAGAAGTGAAAATTTCCAAGTTCCAGGAAGTCACGTTTACAAATTCCCAAGAGCTGAGTTCTACACTATTAGCAGTGCCTGGGAATTATACTCTACCCATCTTCAGCTGTCCATGGGGAGGCTTCTGGCTTTGCGAATTCACTATTCTGATGTGTATTATGTAGTATATCTTCTTTGAGTTAATGATTCCCTGATAACCAAAGACTTAAGCATTTCTTCATATAGTTGGTATTATTACAACTTAATTTCCTTAAGTGAGGCTGTTTATTCATGACATTTGCACAGTTTAGAGTTCCCCAGCATTTTTGTATTGATTATAAGTGTTCTTTTAATAAAAACTTCATATTGACTTTATTTTTTTTTGAGATAGTGTCTCACTCAGTGACTCAGTCACCTGAGTCATTAACTCAGGTTGAGTGCTATGGCATCATAACTCACAGCAACCTGAAACTCTAGAACTCGAGCAATCCTCTCACCTCAGCCTCCTGAGTAGCTGGGGCTACAGGTGCCTGCCACAATTCTTGGCCAGAATTTCTATTTTTAGGTGAGATAGGATCTCACTTTTCTCAGGTTGGTCTCAATCCCCTGAGCACAGGCAATCTACCCGCCCTGGCTTCCCAGAGTACTGGGAATACAGGCATGAGCCACTGCACCCAGCAATACATATATATATATATATATGTATTTTTTGAAACGGAGCCTCAAGATATCCCCCTGGGTAGCGTGCCATGGCATCACAGCTCATAGCAACCTCCAACTCCTGGGCTCAAGCAAGTCTCCTACCTCCGTCTCCCAAGTATCTGGGACCGCAGGCGCCCGCCACAACGCCTGGCCATTTTTTGGTTGCAGCCATCATTGTTGTTTGGTGGGCCCGGGCTGGAGATTCGAACCCGCCACCTTAGGTGTACATGGCTGGCGCCTTAGCCAATTGAGCCACAGGTGCCGAGCTCCCAGCAATATTGACTTTAGATATGGTAACCATCTTTCACTTTTTCAAGATTTTGCCATTCTTTTTAAGTATATGATGAAATGTATAATATAAATGATCTAAAATGACAAAAAGTGAAAAGCAATTAAAAAAAATAAAATTCTGAATGCATATCCTTCATAGTGTTGGAAGAAATTCAGTATACCCAGTGGGAAAAAGAATCTTTATAAAAAAGATTAATAGAAAATACAAACTAATTTTTCGAAAAGACATAGAAAATACTTGAAACCAAATCAGGATGGACTAATTACTATTTTCCCTTCCTCTTAATACAGAATGGAAAAGTACTCCTTGTTAATCAGTGAATATATTTTGATCTTTTCATTGTCAACCAAAAGGAAATTCAAAATTTTATATAATGTGAAAAATGTGAAAGAATATGTAAAATTATTCAAAACTGTGGTTTTCAAATATTTTTAGGTATTGCTCAGCTTTCTTACATAGTTATAAAATGCTGAGATTATATAAACAAGATTAACATAGTATTTTCATTATAGAAAGAATCAAGGTGAGAATGGTAGTGTTTTATTAGTCATCAAGGTGCCCTATTTCATTTCATTTTCAAAATGTATCAGTCAATGCTCTTTTATTCACATAAAGAGAAATCTATTTCATTTTTGCTTTACACAAATAAATTATTCACATATCTGAATTCTGAGTTTTTCTTTCTTTACAGTCGATATATGCAGAGACCTGGTCTTCATGCTTTAGTCTTTGCTCTTTTTCTTTCTTCCTTCCTTTTCTTTCCTCCTTCTCTACTTTCCCTACACCCTCCCTTCCTCCTTCTCTGCCTTCCTTCTTCCTTCTCCTTCCTTCTTACTTTCTTGTCTGTCTGTCTCTGCTGGTCATATTCTTAGTGAATATGGTTTACAGCCATTTTTCTTTGAGGACTCACTGTAAGGAGCTTAACCTTTGCAACAGTGTCAGTAAAAGGCCATAAAATCAGTTATCTCTGGTTGTTTGATTGAAGCATACGCCTCTCTCCAAACCAGTCACTTTTCATTTTTATTTGTACCCTCCCCCCCGCAAATACCTCTACTGACAAATCCATTGATAAGAAAATTTTGAAATATGGAGTGTTTGCTTCTCTGCAGAGAAGTTTCAGGGTGAAACTGGAATATTATTCTGTAGGTATTCGTTCACAGCCCAGATTTTGTAGTTAATCTTGGGTAGAATTCTTAGCTTGTCTCTGCCTCAGTTCCTCACCTATAGCTATAGGTGGTCATCTATAAAGATGATAATTGTACCCCTCATAGGATTGCTGTAAAGATTGCAAGAGTGCTTAAAACAGGATTCTCTGTAGGCATAACGTGTGCATACTATTCATGAGGAGCTAAAATTTATTGGTACTATAGAACTTATGATTGAATAAAACTTTCATTTTTTTTTTAAATGTAGGTTTTAGGCTAAATTTCCTAACTCTTTAGGTATTTGTTGTTAATCTATAACAGGACTTTCTCTTGGCTGACTCTATCCAGAAAGAACCAGCTGAAATATTTTCTGTAGATCTTATACATATTTACGAAGATACCCGAACACATTTTGATTTAAGAGACTGATAGATATGCTTGCATGAAAAATTTTATGGTGTCATCAATGTATGTATTTACCTGATTTGCTTTTTTCGTTACTGAGTATACCCAAAGCGTAGGCGGAGTTTGTTTTGCTTTTCTCATTAGGGGATACCTATAAATATATTCTGTCTTAATTAACTGCTATTCTGAAATTAATATTTAGTCAATTTTATTTTCTGTTCCTCTAGTAAAATGAGTGTACCAGTGATTCGTTATTATAAACCAGAGAACTCATTTTGATAATTTTCTCTAATTTCAAAACATAATTGAAGAAATGTAGGACTTTCCCTACTTTATTTGTATCTAAAGATGTACACGTACTGCTGAGTGTTATAGATGGAAATTAGCATCCCTTCACAGACTTGCGTAAAAATATGTAAAGAGAAACAAGAAAAGAGTTGTTATGGAACCTGGTTAATGATAGCTAATTCACCCAATAATAATTTCATATAAAACAGCATTATTTATCAAATTGTGACATATTGATACTCATGGATGCTATTCCATTTGCCCTTAATTAATTATGTGGTAACAATGATAGATTTTTAAACCATTAGTCTTTCTTCTTGATATTTCTACATGAAGGAAAAGGTACCTGTGTACACTAACTTTGGCATTTGAATGACATCAACCTAGTATTATGGGTTGAATGAAAGAATGCTATGCTCTCCAGAAACATATCCTTGAGTTCTAAAGTGAAGTTCAAGTGTTGCCCTGTATATCTATCACAGGCAAGAAAGTGGAGAACAAACAGCAAACATTATCAAACAATCAACTGGTACTTAATCAAAATTGCTAATGCTGTAACAATCCTTTCTATGAAGAACTCTTGCAAAGCGTAAGAAAAATAAATGAATAGAATTACCAAGAAGATTGAATTTAGAGTTGTTGTAAACAGTGTAAAGAGGTGTGTGGAATAATGTTTTACATTTGAAAAAAAATTTCAGCTATACAGGAAGATTACTTTTATATTTAGAAGTCATCCTTTCAGTGAAATCCATTTGTTTCTCCTCCTTGGCTAGAATATAGATTTTTATTTTTGTTTACTTTTTTAAAAATTTCAAATTAATATGAGGATGCCTATGATTAGGTTACATTGTTCGTATTTGTAAGGTAAAGTCTGAATTACACTTGAGTCCATAACCCAGAAAGTGTGCCATATACCCGTGCATAGATCCTGCTGTGCGGAAATCTGTCCAACCCTCTCACCCCATCCTCCCTTCAGGTGTGTAATTGAGTTTTTGTCTTATGTGAGCACCTTGTTGTTAATCTACTGTTTTCAAATTAATACTGAGCACATGGGATCCTCTTCTTTCCATTCCTGTGATACATTACTTGGGAGAGCGTTCTCCAAATCCATCCAGGTTGTCACAAAAAATACAAAATTTCCATCTTTTTATGGCCGAATAGTATTCGATGGTATACATATACCAGAGTTTATTAATCTATTGATATGCTGAAGGACATTTGGGTTGTTCCTATATCTTAGCAATTGTGAATTGGGCTATTATAAACATTTGAGTGCAAATGTCCTTATACAAAAATGACCTTTTTTTCCTTTAGGTAGATACCTAGTAATGGGATTACAGGATCCAACTGAAAGCCTCACATTTCGTTCTTTGAGGACTCTGCATAGGTCTTTCCATAAAGGCTCTACTAGTTTGCAGTCCCAACAATATGGAGTAATAAGAGCATTAACTCTGAAACCATGGCCTGATTTCAAATGCTTTTCCTGCCACTTTAAACCTACATGATCTTGAGTAATGTTTTTAATTTTTGCCCATAGAGTTATGTTTAAGATAGGGCTGTTAATGGTACTTACAATTATGTGTAGGGTTGCTTGAGGGATAAAAGACTCAATTTATATAATATGCCAAATCAAGCATTTAGCATGTCATAATAACTCAGTAATGTTAGAAGCAGTGTCAGCATGTTAGTATTAGCAATGGCAGATACGAAAAGCAAGAGTCCCAGTGTTAATGGTAGAAGTAGCAGTAGCCTCAGTAATAAAGTAGTACAGGTAACCCATAACCTAAGGCAATTGTCTGGCCATTGACAGAGCATAAGAAATTTAACAAGGTGTGTATATTCTAACTCATGTACTGTATATTATTAACATTACCTGGTGGTTAGGAACAGAAGAATTAACAACCAAATCTGTTATATCCATAATGTTAGCATATTTTAGGACTGGTTTCTATATGTTTAGAGACTAGTTTTTACAGCTTTATATTATCATCAAGTCCTGTATAAATCACTTGGTTCAAATTACCTCATGTTGTGGTCAAATCAATTTAATCCTAAAGACTTTAATTATCTGGGTACTATGTGCTTATTGCTTTGATGAGACCTTAAATAAATAATCAAAATGATATAACAGTGTATGCCATAAAGGAGTATATCTAAAGTCTAAAGAGAGGTAAAGGGTTTGTTTTGTTGAAACTATCCAACACATAAATGTCTGTTTGAATACCAGTAGTTTTGTTCAGAGAGAAGCTAAATATCAATTGATGGAGATATTATCCATTCTATTTTTGAATGTTCATCGTGTTAGGAAATCCTTGCTTCTGTTGAATTTATTTTGCAGAGTCACTTAAAACACCTGTAGCTCTTTGCTGTGAGAGTGGCTTGTCACGGTAGGAGATCGGAGATCGCTTCTCACTTATCTCACATCTCTCTGTAGTTTAGACCATCAGCTCTCCGTTTCTTAGAGGATCCTCACGTCATCACATTTTATTGCTTTTAATCTTATTGCTTGTCTTTCTTTTTTAAGCCAGTCAAGCCTGTCAGTGTCCATATTAAACTTTACACTTTGTTCTAGACTGCATTTCTTTCTGTTAATGAAACCCCAACTTGCACAGATTTAGTTTAATTTACTAATTAATATTTAGCTTAATTCATTAAACAACCTCAAATTGCACAGATTTAGTTTAACTTACTCATTAATATTTAGCTTAATTTATTAATTAATCTAAGATCATGAGTTTAGTTTTGTTCAACTTTATACTTTGCATTCATGTTACATTATTGAGAAAAAAATAAATTGATGGTCAGTGATACTTTGGTATTTTTCTCCTGGGCTGGTTGAATATACATTTTTATCCTTTTCTTTAATTAGACAATTAAAAATTCATACTCATTTTCAAGATTTCACATGATCTGTTGCCATTTGTCTTTTCTTTTAACATGCTGATATAGTGACCCACTTTGTAGGTCAGGGTAGCCAATGGTTGACATTTCCCTCTAATCAGTTTTGTCACTATGGAAACATATTTAGTATGACAGAATTTCAAATTATGAAGTATATTATCAATGAAAACAACTTTTTATTGATTTAAAATCTGTTTTCTTTATTTTTAAAAAATAAAATGGAATAGGCTAAAAATTGAATTTTTATTCTTAAACCCAGAAGATAAGACAAAGAAAATAAACATATTCTCAAATGCCCTGGTGGGCCCAAGTGTTCACTTTCCTAACCATGTTTTAGCTTGTGAAAGTTCACTGAGGTATCTTGTAAGACTATCATTACTATGCAGATCAGCAGCAAGAACTATAACATGGTTTGTAAATAAACAGATGTTCTCCAAAAATAATGTGACGGCTTAATGGAAAAAAATCCTCCATTTATCATATTTTAATTAAGCTTTGTACATATCTATTATAAGCAACACTAATTGTATCATGATCTTATTTTTTTCAAAACACTGAAAATTGGCTGCAATGTATGCGGTGCCAAATTCAAGTGGCTGTTCAAATAATGTACTGACATATTATTATAAAGAACATGTTGCATAATAAATTTATAGACATTTACTTTAGAAAAGATGATCTGCAATCATAGACTTTCATGATTTGCTGTATGAGAAATGTAATTTGAGAGGGGCCAGGGATTTGGAAAATTTGCTTTTGATTTTAACCACCAGAAGTAAAAGTTTGAATTTACCACTCACATTAACTCAAGATTTGTTTAGAATAAGGAAATAAAAATAGTGAAACAGAGGTAAAGTGGACATTTGTGGTTTTGTAAGGAACAGAGAAAAGGGAAAAGGGATGAAGAAAACAATATTTGTATTGTTTACTTAAAATAACCATTGGAAATGTAATAAAATCGGTGAAAATTACTCTGCATATAACTCTAGAACTTTTCATAATAATCATCGTTTTATTTTTATAGAATAAAAACCCCACATGTTCACCCTGGAGTTAATAATGATCTTGAGGATGTTAATATATGTTAGCTATAATGTTTTAATATCTATCATGTATGCAGTCATATGTACTGAAGGTGAATATGGTAAATTTTCAGAGGAGATACAGAGACTTCAGCCCCACCACTGTCTGTAAGTAGAGTATGATGTACCTACAGCAAAGGGATTCTAGTGGAGGATCAACAACCCCCACTACCAAAATACATTCTGTAAGTCCTAAAACAGGTGGGCCTCATTGATTTCTTAGTAATTACATTTTAAAATATAAGAGAAAACATGATAGTTACTTTATTCCCTAATCCATCAGATAAATAAGAAGCAGATATTCTGGGAAAGCTTGAGAAATTTCCAACAGAGGTCTTCATAAAAAAGATATTTTGAAATATTTGGTACTGTGTTGTTATACTTATTATCCTACCAATAGGCATAGTGATAAATTGCATATGAGTTTTTTAATACTTCTACTCAATACTGGTTGATAGTATTACACCAAAATGCAATTTACAGGGGAAAAAAATCTGTGAGAGATCGAAAGGGTAGTACATGAATATAACTTAGTAGTTTGACTTGATCTGAGGATGTCATCTAGAATAAAAAGATAAGGATGAAATGCATACATTTCAGGCAATTCTCTAGAAATTTATTTATTTATTTTCATCTGGGAAAATAAAAAAAATAATAAGTATTGAAAAGCTGAGAAATTACATTCTTCATCAAGGACCAGAGTTTCATCATTCTGAGGTGCTGATTAAAAGTGTAATAATGAACAAATGTAAACCAGTTCAATTAGGGTTTTCTCTGTCCTAAAAAAAAAAAAAATTGTTCTTATGTTCTTGAAAGTCCTCTTCCCAAGTCACTCTTATCAGCATAACTTACTTGATTAAATCAAACTCTAATATACCTTTAGAAGATTAACTTATAGAACTACTGCTGTGTTAAATACAAAGTCATTTTAGGTTGTGTTTTTAAGTTCAATCAATTTTGAAGTAAGCTCTGGAGCCTAGATTCATGCTTTTGGAGTGTCCTACCTATTACTACCGCTAAATCATTTCAGTTTTCTTTTAACCTTGCCTTACCCTAGCAATCTGCAGACTCTGGGAAATGAGATTCATTTTTTTCCCTTTGACGTCCTACTGTATTTGTAGGTGCCCCAGAGTCGTATCATTATATCTAGGATGACCAATTGCTTTTTCTGAGAATAGAAATTCAAGATGTGGCTATTTGAAGGACTAAGGAGGGTAATGATGACTTTTTCACATGCTCATATTCTATTTTCTTGCTGTGAAAATGAATAAAACAAATCTATTCCAGCTTCATATTCTATCCCACAAAACACAATCACCAAAAGACTTTGCACAGATTATATTGTGCTATTTACTTTAAAACTGATTGGCTATGATGGCAAGAAATCTTAATAGATAGTTTGAAAAACTTGGATAGTTTGAAATCTTACAGATACAGACAAACATACAGAATACATCAGAGCGAAAGATACAATGTGGCCGTGGTTGTCAGCTTCCAAGAAAGTACAATTCACTGATTCATTAATTAGGGTTCTGTTTGTAGTTAAGAATGTCAAGACTCATTGAATGTCATTTTCCTATGTTAACTAGTTTTGCTAAGAGTTTCCTTTCTTGAAAACTGGTTGAGACTGTTACTAATAAATATAGTATACTCTAATTGGTTCCACATTCTTTTGAAATGCATTAGGCTCTCTTAAGGGGAGACAATAACAATTATAATTAAAGAGACATTCATTTAGTATACATGTTGTATGGTTGACAACAAAAATAGAAGCATGACTTTAGGTTAATAAATGTGATATGAATTGCTCTCTGTGTAAAATGTTAACTTGGTAGTAGTGTTTTTATTTACAATTTCAAAGGATAAATGGGATCATTCATCTGTTTAAGATTCTTGCTAGCATGCCTGTGAAAATAGAATAGAGAACTATTTCCATCTGATGGCATTCAGAGCTCTCCTCATGATTCCGTTATTTCCACCAACCACTTTCTTCATCATTCCAAGAGCTTTTTTTATTTCTTCCCTGTATCATAACCATACTACCCCTGACAGTATTCTTCAGCTCTGCACTTTCTCATCTTCATGCCTTTTCTCAACTTATCTAATTTAAAACAAATTTCCTCTTATTCTGTATTGCTTTCTAAAGGTAGAAAATCCAGGATACACAGAATCTAGGGTCTTAGAAGCAAACAGCAGAAAACTGCAGTCGTCGTCAGAACTTACGTACCGTGCTGGGGAGCGATCCTGTGAACAGGGGAGCTTGTTTGAGGACCGCGACTTGGTTCTCTCAGAGGGAAGCTATTCAAGGCTAATAGATCAGTAGTGAAAGTAAGAGTCACCTAGACATTGTCATCTCTTTTAAACACACTTTGAAATATTACACAAAATCAGCTACATAAATTATGAGCAAAATGTCATTCCAGACCGAGGATGCCACCTACATAAGGTCATGATGTTTCTGGGAAAGTGCTGATTTTTTGATATGGCTGGGGTAAGCGGGAGTGAGGGGTGGAAGAGAAGGACAACTACAACCAAAAAATAGCTGGGCTTTGTGGCTGGCATCTGTGGTCCCAGCTACTTGGGAGGCTGAGATAAGAGAATCTCTTAAGCCCAAGAGTTGGAGGTTGCTGTGAGCTGTGACACTACAGCACTCTACCCAGAGTGACAGCTTGAGACTCTGTCTCAAAAAAACAAACAACAATAAAAAATGCATCATCACGGCTGCTCTCCCTGTCGTCATTAATGTCTAATCATCATATTGCTCCTGACTGTCCTTCTTAGGTTATCACTGCTAACCAAGGAAGGGTAGATCTAACTTCTAATGTTACAGATCAAAGGTTATAGAGTTTATTAACTTTTATCAAGAAAGCAGGAAGAAATGGAGGACTGAGATAACTGGTAAACCTGGGATCAATGGCCACTTATTATTGCCCAAGTCAATATGAAAATAAAGCTGGTGAATACATAGCCTGTTGGCCCTTCCCTTCCCTGACCTAACCTTTCCTTCTGCCCATTCATTTTTGCTGTCAAAAAAGTATCCCACACGCTATCTGTTAAAGCCAAATACGTATGTATCCTACAACCCAACACCTATATTCTCTTTAGAAATTTACACATATGTTAACCAAAACATGTTTGTAGGAATGTTCAGAGAAGTTATACCAGTAATAGGCAAAAGCTGAAAGCTATACAATGCTTATCAAGAGTAGCATGTGTGAGTTCTTATATATTCATACAGCCAGGCTGGATTCGAACCCAGCAGGTCTGGTGTATGTGTCTGGTGCCCTACCCGCTTGAGCTACAGGCGCCAAGCCCGATGATGCATGTTTCAAATGCACAAAATTAATTTCTTTACAATATGATGCAGTCAAGAATCTGAATAAGAAAAACCTCAGAGATTTACCTGATTGAGAAATCAGGGCAAGATAAAAAGCAATAAATCCAGTATGCATGATTAGAGAGCAAAAACAATCACTCTAAAAATCACGTTAGTGGCAAGGGATGAAGTTTTAATTTTTAAAGCTAATTCCTACAGCTCGAAATTGTATCAGCCATCTCTCTGTAACTACCCTCACTTTTCATAATGCTTTTTTGGATACAAGGAAGCTCAGCCTGAAGGTTTTGGAATGATCAAAATTAAGAACATGATCTTCATTTTTGTTGGCCCAGATATCTGCTTTAACACTTCAAACACTCTTTTAAAATATCTCACACTGTATCAAAAATAACTTTCCTTAGCCACAGAGAAATCTGAGAGCTTTGTCAGTCAGCAAGCCCACATGTAAGTGAGAAAGAAGTGTGCTGCTTGGTTTACATGACAACCTGCAGATCAAAGCGAAATAAATAAATAACAGGGAGTTGACTAAGCCTTCTATTTCTTTGGGAATAAACATTAAATATAAACATGTTGAAATATAAGACTGAAGACACTGCAAGTATCTCTGGTGAAAGAAGATGGAAAAGAAAAGTCCCTGTAAAAGAGGAATTATAATTTTCAATGTGGAATTTTAATGCTCACCAAAAAATACAAATCAACCATGGTACAGATTGGCAGGCTAAAAATAAAGGGTTTTGTCCATAGTTGTAGAAATTCAGATATTGCAATGGAGAAATAGTTTAGTCTTTTAAGTGCAAACGAGCCATGTGTGATTTGTCCAGTTTCACTTATTATTTTAAAGATGGCATTTTATTCATTAGCACATGTTATGAAGATTTAGTTCCAATGAAACTAAGATCTGTGGGATGAAAAGCTAAAGAAGCCTTTTTATGTACCAAGTTATTTTCCTTTCTTTACAAAGGCCTCCTCTGTTTTCCTGGAATATGGGGCTATCAACTTTTATTCAGGGTTTTATCTCTACGGGGGTTCAGATTCCCCTTGAGTGATTCCGATTCTCACAATAGTTTCTTCCTTTCCTTAGGCTTCAGATTTTAGGGCTAATCAGTGTTTGGGAAGCTATATTGAAAGAAAGGTATCCTTCCTCAGAGAAATGAGCTCAAAAGCTCATAAAAGACATAAACGTTTATGTCTGGGAGAGCTCAAATATCTTACCTTCACTTTGCTGTTGGCCTACTTTGGAGCTGTTGAGGGGAGCTGATGCGAGTGTCATGGGCTGTGCTCAAATTAAAAGGACATTGTCAATGTTACAATCCATTATTTTATATGCCAAAAGTCCTAAAATATTCTAAAACAAATTTATTTTATTCACTTTGATCAAGACTTTTTAGAGCTTGAGTTCCGGCTTCTGGAATAAGTATTCTTGTTTGTGACTATATTCCTTTCCCCTTGCAAAGGAATCCATGTGTGATACATATGTGGACTCAGTCTAAAATGCTATAAAAATTCACTTTTGTTATCTAGGTAAAAGAAAAGAATAAACTTGAAAAAGAATTGCCTTTTTCACTCCATAAGTTTCAAAGAGAATACTATATTCATAGTTTCTTCAAATATAAATATGATGTTAAATATTTCTTTTAATTTACTTATTAATTTTACTTTGCCTAATTTTTTTTTAGCAGTTTTGGCCAGGGCTGGGTTTGAACCTGCTACCTCCGGCAAATGGGACTGGCGCCCTACTCCTTTGAGCCACAGGCACTGCCCTACTTTGCCTAATTTTTACTTTTGGAATATAGTAACTCTCAGGAAATGACTTTGAGAGAGTATTGTTGAGGATAGAGCTTTCCAGCATTTGAAGCCAACAATAATACATGGACTACATAAATTATACATGTTTGACAATACTTAATCAACCAGGATGCCACTAATGACCTCTACACACACACAAAAAAAAAATTTAGCATTGATTTTTTTAAAAGCATGGTTCAGTAAACTGTCCAACAGTAATCATAATCTTGAGAGGGGTGGGGGATGTGTATTTTGGGGAACAGACATTAAGGTAAGTGCACTCTATGCCCGCCCACCGCGCCAAAAATATTTCTGGCTGAAAGTGGAGTCAGTGAATCTCCCCAATATAATTAAGTAGTTTAGAATATTGTTTTGGTTCTCTCATATTAGCCGTATTATTTTCTAACATCTTTATAAGTGTACTGTGGTGAGGATTTTAAGATTTAAAATATTATTTCTCAGCATAAAAACCTATAATTTTAACAAGATAGTTTAATTTCTCTTAAGGTTTGGAATCCCTATGCATGATTCAGAATCCTCAAGTTTGTTTCTCTGCCCCTTGGATCAAATCACGTCAGCCCGTTTCACATGAAACACACAACAATCGTTGTACAGTACACTTAAGTAAATACGGAGTATCTGTATTTTTTTCCAGTTTGGCAAAAATGTAACTTATTATACGTTCTTGATTTATCTGTAAGAGATGCCTGATTTGTTGAAGCTTATGGGATCAACAAACTCAAATCGTCATGTCAAACTCAAATCGTCATGTCAACCTCTGTACCTTTCTTTGCATTAAAAACATTTGACTAGGCTTGGCGCCTATGGCTCAAGTGGCTGAGGTACCGGGCCACATACACCTGAGCTGGCAGGTTGAATCCAGCCTGGACCCGCCAAACAACAATGATGGCTGCAACCAAAAAATAGCCGGGCTTTGTGGTGGGCGCCTATCATCCCAGCTACTTGGGAGGCAGAGGCAGGAGAATTGCTTGAGCCCAGGAGTTGGAGGTTGCTGTGAGCTGGGATGCCACAGCACTCTACCCAGGGTGATAGCTTGAGGCTCTGTCTCAAAAAAAAAAAAAAAATTGACTAAATCTAAGAAGGGGGAGGAGGAGGGGGAAAATCTTGTAAGTAGGACTGTTAAATGAACACATTTATAATGTCTGTAAATGCATTAAATTGCAGTGAAAACTTTTTTCCCAATCCAGTAATTAAATTGTATCATTTTACATGTTGTCATTTTATGTACTAAGAGTGTTATTCAAAAGTGGCACCTTTTCAATTTACTTTATCCTTAGTCCCAAATAGCATAGGCTCCAAAAATGAGTGACTTGGTGATTGCATGACACATTTTGACTTCCCCTAATAAATTGCCAGAATTTGTAACACATGGTACTTAAACAGGTTTTGTTGAAACTCATTCATAGAAGATTTCTGAGGTTTTGAGTTGACTGATACAGAAATGTCAAGATCATTTTTGTTGCATGAGTGTTTTGCTGTAAGATGCCTGCAGAGTGGTTTTCGCTTCATTATATTTGCTATGTTCTGTTTCCTTGGAATTAAATATTTAGACTTAGAAAAAGAAGAAATATATTTGTAAATGAATGCATATTGCTTAACAAATGATTTGCTCTTCTCTTTCTGCATGTTTCTGTCCCCTGAATCTTTCAAACTTCCACCTTTATTTCATTTTTTAAAAATATGCATATCTATGTATCACAGAGTTCACTGAAGAAAACAGAAAATACTAGTCTTATTTCAAGAAGAAAGAAATTGGACTTTACTAACTTGCCAGAAAATGTGGAGCAGTGAAAATTAAAGGACCCACTGGGTGGTGGGAATCTAGATCACCACTGCAGCTGTGAGTAGGGCATTAGCAAACTGTCCTCTGTCTCCACCACCATTAGCCGGCATCCCATTGTGCTGGTCGCTGGGCCCTGACACAGGTAGCACAGGGATCAGCACACACTGATCTCTACCTACTTTTTTTTTTTTTTTTTTTTTTTGCAATACCAACAGTAGCAAGAAAGTGATCACTTCTTTTTGCTTCCAAAGCTCATGCAAGTACATCTACATAGCAAGACCTATTCATATCTAGATCCTTCCTGGAAAGGGAATCTGGGAATGTGGATTTTGTCTTATCAGTCTCTGGAATGGAAGTTGAGAGAACCTCTTCAGGCATCTTCTCCTGCCCACACCTTTGGCTTTGCACATCCATTTGCATCCTTCTATAAATAAGTGAACTTCTAAAAAAAAAAAAAAAATTAGTGACCATAACCACAACTTGCAACCTCACACAACTTCACCCTGTACAGACATCTTTTTTCTCTTCCCCAAAATGGACACCCTAAATCCTATCAGTACCTGAATAAGTCTTTGGAATGTGTTCAAGCTTTTCCATAGGTCAATTGTAGTTCCAGTAGGTTATTCTGTAAAATCTTCAAACCACGTAAAGAACAGTCCATAAAAGGAAAAAAAAAAAAAAAGATATCTATGTTTTCTTTGTAACTGTTCACAAACTTGTGATTGGTCTGTACAACTCTGGTGATCCTTTGGTGCTTCTTTTATCCACAGTGAGCACTTTTACCTGTTTGGAGTGTTCTGTACATAGGGGAACCCAAACTGATTTCTTACATAGTTAATTAGTTGAAAAAAAATACAATTTTCTGTAAACAAAATCAATTTAAGTTTAAATCCTTTAAAAAGGCTATGGGCCTTTGGTTTATATAGGTTGTGTGCATTCTTATAAAATTTTGTAATTAAATTATATCAAGAGTTGGGAAACTTAAGCATGGATTAAGTATAAAAAGTTATTATTTTTGTTTCACTTCTAAAAATTTACAGATCATAAATATTACTTATACTAATGTGATTAATATATTTTGAAAAGCCATCTGTCTTAAACTATATGGCCTGTAATACCTTCATAAATTAATCTAGTTAAATATTATTGATTTTTATTTCATAAAATTATAGAACATTTATCAATTATGCCACATCTCAGACTTTTGCTAATCATGAACATAAAATGCCAATAAAAAGGTAAGAATAAAAAGGAGGGAAATTGGGAAAGAGAAAACATGTAACAACTTAGACAACTTTCAAAAGCAAGTTAGGAGCCTCTGGTGGATAGCAGCAAGAAGAAACAGGCATCTTTATACCCAGGAAGAAAAAAATAAACTCAGAGCAAATTAAATTAAAAAAATACTTCATCGGCAGTAATCGTCTGATTTCTTTTCTGAATGTATTTCTCTTCATTCATTCTTCACGAGGTTTTTGTTTCCAGTCCTTATTTTAAACATTGTTATTGTTGTTCAATTTTAAGCCTTTTTAGTTCTGTGAAGGCAAAAAGTGGAAACCTAATAATCACATGTATATGTAAAAATAAAAAATAATAAAAAGGGAAAAAATTAAATATTAAAAAATGCTACAAAAAGAGCAAGTTTGCTACTTGCTTGTAATCAGAGTCTTCAAATAAAAATGTAACAAATTGATGGGTATTATTCAATAAGAAGATTTAATTGATGCTATATTAAATACCCAGTTCTGAGAAGTATCTGACCTAACAATTGATTGCCTTTGAATTATTCCTATAACATTTACTAGGATGCTGCTGATAGAAATAACTGGCTTCCCACCTGCATAGCTTACGGGTCTTCTGCCAGCAGGGTGCTTTATCACTCACTGCCAGGAGCTTTCTTGCTGAGTTCAGTGCTAGGAAACCATATTTGTTTTGTCCCTTCCGTGTGCTGAGCTGACCTCTGTCAATAACTCTATAACCTGGAATAGACTTTGCATGTTTCAGGGCTCTTCATCAAGGGTCCTGTTCTCTGACCCTGACCCCTTTGGCAGGGTGAGACTTAGCAGTATTGAAGCTTTGTGAACCTTGAATATTTATCTCAAAATGTTCCTGGCTTGATTGATAGCCTGACTCAGGAAGCACCATGTTAGGAATAACCATGAACTTTATTGACATAGCTTGATTCATATATAAATTTTCAAGATAAACCAGAAACTGCAGTCATAGGTTAGGCTTTATTAAAAAGTAGTGTATGTATGATCTTTAGAAGGTGATATTAATGTTTCCATATATTCCTTCATAGCGACATTCCTACACATAATCCTGCTATTATTTTTATAGTCAGGTTACAGCTGTATAATGTACATACAATAAAAGTCATTCTTTATAGTTGTACATTTCTATGAGTCTTAAGAAATATATTTAGTAATGGAACCACAACCATAGCAAAGATGTGGAATGTTTTCATCATCCCTAAGGGTTCTCTTATGTCCCTTTGTAATCCATCCTCCCAATGAACTTGACCCAATTTTTGTCCTCTTAGTATGGCTTTACTAGAACAACATCTAATTCAAATTTTATAATGTGTAGGCTTTCTTTCTAGATTGTTTTACTTACCATAATGCATTTAAGATTCACACATACTATTGCATGTATCAATAATCATTTTAAATTATCAGGGTTCTATCTTACAGATGTACCTTAATTTTCTCTTTTGCTCACCATATGATAAACAATTAGTTGATGATTACTTTAGGGTGTTATGACGAAAGCTCTGATAAACATTCACGTAACCATCATGTGAGCATATGTTTTCTCTGCAGTAAGTGCAGAAGTGTGGAATTGCTGAGTCTGATGTAACAGTACTTCATAAGAAACTGCTACATTGCTTTAACATACTGACTTTACTATTCTGTGGCCCCACCACCAATACCAGAGTATGTGCTGCTAAGGAATAATGATAGTAATGAAAGACGTCAAAGGGGCTGCAGTTGAAATAATAGCAATCTTAGTGAGAATCTGTTCAGCATCTCCCATGTACCAGGCATCGTATTAAGCACTCGGCGTATTTTTAATTCATTGAATCACCACAAGAATCCACAAGCTGGTTACTATTATCATCTCCATGTTGAATAAAAATCTAAGAAACTGTTCCATACTTACCAAAATTATCTCAACACACAAGAGGTAGAGCAGATATTTAAACCCAGACAATCTGGCTTTAGAATTATCTTCCCTGGCCAGGCCCACTGGCTCCTACCATAATCCTAGCATTCTGGGAGGCTGAAGTGGGGAGGATAACCTGAGCTCAGGAGTTAGAGACCACCCTGAGGAAGAGTGAGACCCTGTCTCAATGAAAAATAGAAAAGCTAGCCAAGCATTGTGGAAGACACTTATAGTCCCAGCTACTAGGGAGCCTGAGGCAAGAAGATCACTGGAACCCAGGAGTTTGAGGTTGCTGTGAGCTATGTGGCCAGGGCAATCTACCCCAGGGTAACAGACTGAGATTCTGTCTCAAAAAACAAAGCAAACCCAGAATTGTGTTCCCTAAACACAATATTCTATTGCCTCTCCATTTACTGTTAGTCATTAGGAATAATACAGAGTTTACTGTGCTACACAGAAATAAAAAAAATCTAAAAAATTGCACTCTTAAGGAGGGTGTTAAAAGTTATCCTTTTTTTTTAATGGAGACTCCCTCTCTTGCCCAGGCTAGTCTGCCTTGGTGTCACCTAGCCTCAGCAACCTCAACCTGGTAAGTTCAAGCAAGCCTCCTGCCTCAGCTTACTGAGTAACTGGGACTACAGATGCCCAATTAAAAGTTTGGAGTTTTTTTTGGTTTGGGGGGGAGGGGTTTGGTAAAGATAGGGTCTCACTCTTGCTCTGGCTGGTCTTGAACTCCTGAGCTCTAGGGATCCTTCTGCCTTAAGTTTCCATAGTGCTAGGGCTGCAGGAATGAGCCACCACCCACCACCGCTGAAAGCCATCTTGAAAGAACATAAACTTAAAAAATTAGCATCCAAGTACTTGAAAAAATGTCTTTAGTTTGTGCCTACAACAGCTATTCATATGTACAAGTTCCCCTATTTTTTTCCTGCATTTACACAATTCCTATTCAAATCAGATCTCCAAACAGAGGATGAAAGAGTCTGCCTCAAATATACCAAATCTATGTAATTTGAGGCAGAAACAGAATGTGGTCATTGTTGTTATATAAAACCAAAATAAAAATTTATGGAATAATTTAAATAGGCTTTGTATTTTTATTTAAAGATTATATTAACCTGCTCAGGACAAGTGACAGACACTAAATAGTTTAGGAATTTCATATTGTTCTGAATTATTTGTTTTCATAATTTCATTGTTTTGAAAAATGGTTGAGATCTCTGTTGGCGGTATACACTGAACCACTTATTCTTTAAGTTTTTTTCTTAAACTACATTAGGTAATTTTCCTGTCATTTGGTTGAATTCAGAGAAAAACCATGAAATTAGTCATACCAGATAATACTATGACAATTTTTTTGATATAGGCATAATAAAATCACATCAAAAAATGTAAGAGAAACAAGTGATGGTCCTGTTAGTTTCCATAGGAGCTGGGCTTACCTATATTATATATTGTGTGTGTTAAGTCACCATACACAAAAAGGCATCTATTTCATCTTCTCTCTCATCCTATTTTAATGTTTTTATCAGGTGCTGACGTCGTCATATTTTGCTCTTGTTTTCTAATAAAAACTCAGGGAGAAATTTCAAATGTGTGCCTCCCATAGTTTATCTAGACTGAATTACATCAAATATGCCAGATCTTACCTCTTCAGCTCATTCCAAGTACTAAACAAATATAAGCAGATATAGGCTACACTGGGAATACTTCTGTAAAAAATTGTTTATTAATTTCCAAATTTTTTGTGCAAATGAAAAATATTGAGAGCAGTTGAAGGTACAATGTAGAATGAGAATAAGTACAGGTTTATAGTTAGAAATGCAAAATAAATGTAAACAGTAAGAAGCAAGATCATGCAGAATCCGGGTTTTTGGTTCTGATTTTCTCCTTGTCGCAATTTGTGGCTAGGAAAATTGGCCTTCAGTTTTCTCTGGTCTCCATCACACAAGCTTCAGATTCTCTTGCGTCTGTACATGAGTTATGGTCTTCCGTGCTCCAGGAGATTCTGAGTCCTTGCTTTACAGAGACATTATCTATATGAAATTTGACATTTTCCTTGGGCTTTTTGTGTCTGTTCATTTGGTGGCAGCCAAAGAAACTTGGCCTCTCTGGCCAGCTACTTGTCTTCTCATCTGTATTTCTTGCTACATTGTGTTGCTGTGGTACTCATTGAAAGAAAATATTAAATCCAGTTGACATTATTAGAGTATCTCTCCTTGATTCAGTAGATAAGAGAGGTGTAAGCATTGTGCTTACAGTTCCTTATAAGCCGGTTTTCCTAACTTCTTGAGTATACCAATTGAAATAAATTGCCATTAAAATGGTCCCAGCATTATCAAGGAAGCATTGTCCATTTCTTAACAAGTTTCCTTCCAGGATGTTTTTCTCACGTGATCCAGTATAAATGTAAATCCATCCTAATAAATGAATACAATATAAGGGATACCTAAGAAAACAGAAGGAAGGAGTCATTTGCCTCATTAGCAAATCTACATTTTGTTTAATGGTCATTATTCCTTGCAAGATGAAAAATTTACCCTAAGTGAGTTCTAATAATCAAACTCTATTAAACACATGGGAAGTCCTCAGGAAAAGCAGAAATTACATGAAGGTCCCTGCTCCAGAAGAGCAAGAGAAATGTTCTACGATTGGGGCAAATCGATGCTCTAGAATCTCAGGCTGCTCCGGGCATCTGGGGACACGTCTCTCCTGGCAGGTGCCCTCAATTCTTTTCTACTCAGTTGCCAGGTCTAAGCCCTATCCATTCTACTTCCTTCTACTATGACCTCTGCTCTCTTATATAACCTCTCTCTTTACCTCATTTTATTTTAGTCTTTGTTCCTTTGGTCTCCACCTTGTTCTCTTTATCTTTTTAATACATGTTCCTAAGAGTCAAAATACAACTGACCTAGCACACATGCATAGAACAGATCGCTGGACAACCTGTGGATTGTTGTTCCTTAGATCAAGTCCTTACCAGACATAGAGAGGAAGTTATGTAGATACATTACCTGCGGAGGCAACTCCTTCGTTGGGGCCATGGCCATGGATGGGAATCACCAAGTTTGGAATGTTTTGTATATCTTCATAATAAAGGCAAAGGGGAATTAGAACGTAAGTTCCATGAGAACTAGGGCTTTGTCTTATTATAACTTACTGTTATGTCTTATTCTAAGTACACTGCTTGACATGTGAGCACAGTTTACTGAATACATGAATAAACAAACGACTAAGGGATCATCTTCATCAACTTGTGAGTATGCAGTCACATCAAAATTGCTAAGAGATCTAAGCCATTGTGGGTCATGTTCAGTATGAAACCCTCTTAAATATGTGTTTATGTGTAGATGTAGTGAAGAAATGTACTTGGGATTAATGTGAGGGAAATATCTCACTAATGCAGACCAGAGAAGAGAGTGCCATTGTCACCTTTTTCTAGGTCATGTAAATCTGAAAATATTTTTTATAATTAAATAAATAAATATATATATATATAATGTATTTTTAAGTATACATATACATATATGGTTTCAGGCACTGTCTCCTGAACCACTTGCAGCTATCCAATTACTAGGTATGTCACTCTGGAGACATCTTTAAGTGAAGCAACTTTAAAAGTTATCTTGGCTCGGCGCCTATGGCTCAAGCATCTAAGGCACCAGCCACATACACCTAAGGTGGCGGGTTCGAATTCAGCCCAGGCCACCAAACAACAATGACGGCTGCAACCAAAAAATGGCTGGGCGTTGTGGCGGGCGCCTGTGGTCCCAGCTACTTGGGAGGCTGAGGCAGGAGACTCGCTTGAGCCCAGGAGTTGGAGGTTGCTGTGAGCAGTGAAGCCACGGCAC
>CAUYQV010037494.1:0-26876 GCA_963574575.1 Galagoides demidoff
TTCTTTCTGATTGCTAGGGAGCTAACATAAAGCATAGTAAAGATATAATGGATTATTTTAAACTGATAGCAACTTAGTTTTGGCTGGAGAAACATACTGTAGACTAGTCCCCTCTTCTTCTACAATTTATATTTTTGTTGCTTTAATGTAGTCTGTCTATTATGTGTTTCGTAGCTGCTAATGGTAGTTGTTAGTTTTTTGACCATTTTAACTTTAAATCTTCATAACAAAGGCTTCAGAAATTCATATAGCACCATTTATGAGTTTTATTTATAAATTCATACTTTCATATGTTTTCATGATAGCTATTATTATTCTTTTATTTACAATTGAATATTCCCTTAACAATGTCCTGGAAGGGCGATCTAATGGTGATAAATTCCATCAACATTTGCTTATCTGGGTTTGGCACCTGTGGCTCAAGCGGCTAAGGCGCCAGCCACATACACCTAAGGTGGCGGGTTCAAATCCAGCCCGGGCCCCCCAAACAACAATGATGGCTGCAACCAAAAAATAGCCAGGCATTGTGGCGGGTGCCTGTGGTCCCAGCTACTTGGAAGGCTCAGGCGGGAGACTCGCCTGAGCCCAGGAGTTGGAGGTTTCTATGAGCTGCGATGCCACAGCACTCTACCTAGGGGGATAGCTTCAGGCTCTGTCTCAAAAAAAAAAAGTTTGCTTGTCTGGCAAAGTCCTTATTTCTCCATTTCTGAAGGATAGTTTTGCTGCATATAATATTCTTAATTGACAGGTGGGGTTTTTGGTAGCACTTTAATATGTGATCTCATTCTCTTCTGACTTGCAAGGCTTCTCCTGAGAAATGTGTTCAGGGTCTCTTTCCCTTGCGGCACTTTTCTAATATGAGTTATCATTTGCTTAATGGTGTCCTGTAAGTCCCATAGGCTTTCTTAATTTTTTAAAATATTTCCTTAATTTTATTTTATTTCAAAATACCTGTCTTCATTTGTTTTTTTCTACTCAATGTAGTCTTTTCTTAAAGTTTTTCACTGTATTTTTTATTCTCATTTATTAAACTGTTCAGCCCCAAGATTTCTGTTTCATTCTTTTGCCACCAGATCAACTGTTAGTTCAGACACTGGTATGTATAAATGTTGCAAAACTCAGCAACATTGCAAAGGTTTTTTTGAAGGGATGAGGTCATCACAGTTCCAGCTCTCAGGCTGTGCATTACAGTGTGGAACTATGGTGAGGGTGAGTAGTGCCAGGAAGGTCTGTATGGGTACGAGGGCTGCTGCAAGAATAGCTATCAGGCTGTGCATGGGTACAGGTGATGGACCAGGCAGGTTGCCGTCTACCCTTGGGAAGGCGAGCTGATTTCTGTAGGACTGGATGTCAGGCCAGGCTTGAGCAGCATGGGCTCAGTGATCTGGCTAGCTGTGCAGCACATATGTATGAAGGCATAGTGGATGGCAGGTTGTTTGACAACTTCACTTCTGTGTAAGTTCTCCTATTTCTTGGTGATTCATGTGCCACATGGACTTGGGCACTGTTATCTTGGTCATTCCATCTGACTGAGGCCCTAGGTAGGTATAATTTTATTGCCACGAACACCTGTTTTAATGTGGTACAAGGGAGGCAAAGTCTCAGGGATGGAGAAAGTCAATTGCTACTGATCCCCAGGGCAAGACACATACCAGTAGTGTTGTCTGGTTTCAAACATCATTGAGCCACAGCAGCTTAGGTTAGAGGGGTGGAAGGAGCTCATTGTGAGTTCCTACCATGAGGCAATGCAGCTGCCTGGACTCCTAGCTACTCACCAGACTAGATTCCGGGCCTGTGAGAATGGGAGTTTTCTCTTTATGGTGCTATCCTGGGTTTTTGTACTGCACATAGATTTTGCCATTGCCCCAGCGCCTTCCAAAGTAATTCTTCAGTCACTTTAGTCGAATAAAATTATTTATTCATTGTTTTGATTCCTTTTGTTGGGGGGAAAAGTGGCAGGTAACTCTAGTCAGCCACTAGACTATAACAAGCCATAACAAGCTTTTCTCATGTGTTATGACATTAGCCCTCCCAGGAGTTGTGCAAGGATATAACCATCTTGAAAATAAGGAAAATGAGGTCACCCAGATACATTCCTAATGTAGTAACTCCTGCCTCTAGCATAGGTACAACAAAGAGTACAAGCTTGGAGACTTGCACTCTTTCTAGTTAGTTCATAGACAACCTGATGGTGGGAGGGGAAATGAAAATGTGAAACTGGGCCTTGGAACCATTGAGGGACATTTAGCTGTCTGTGTTAAGGAGCTACAGCACAGCTGGTGCTAGAAGTGCCAAAGGAAGGTGAAGCATGGGGCTTTAATTGTCTGCCCCTACTAGAGCAACACTATTAAGAACTAAAAATAAGAAATCTCATCTCCCTTCCTTTCACCTTCTCATTTCCTGCTGAACCAGGGGTGTCTCTCTGGCCACACTAGAAAAAAAAAAAGTGTTGTCTGAGTCACATATTAAATACAGAAAATAACAAAAGCTGATGAGAAGGGGAAGAAAAGGTCCGTCCATAATTTTCATGATGTGTTCCACAACAGATAAGCAAAAAAGTCTCCACATAACGATCCTAGTTTTGCAGTGACTCGTGCAGAAAGTCTCTTAAAATTGACAAGCAGGCCCAAAGTTTAGGATCACGAATAAAGAAAATATACATATCTAAGTACTAAAATGGCTTTGGTTTTTCTTGATATTTTTTATTGTAAAATTAAAAGAAGTGTGGGTAAGATAAAACTAGTGGGATATTTGACATTGTATCAAGGCATTCATATCTGGTTCAGTGGAAGTAGTTGCAATTCTCAGTGAGTTCTCAAAATGCTCATCAGATATTTTGATTATAATTTGACTCTTAATGTGCTTAACGCCTAAAAATAGTTGCTTACAAATGTAGATGCTGACAAAAAGCAATGACCTAATTAAGGTGTGATTGTGAAGTGAGGGATATTTGTCTCTAGAAAGACAGTACCTATAAAAGTCCAGTAAAGTGACGTGACCACATTGTCTTTAAGTTGAAGGTGAGATTGCAGTTCTACGTGTATTCCTCTTGAATATTGACAGGTAACATATTTCTATTCACTGAAAATAGAGTGGCAAATGCACCAAAATACTGATTATTTTCCCAGAAATCTTGAAATCACATTTTCAAATTCTTGTATGAATTTAAAAACAAAAACTGTATACTTTTTGCTTTCACAGGACTGTGTTGAGCCAACGTATCAAATGTATAAAATCATTTGCCTTAATTTGACCTTACCTGAATTTCAGTTTCATTTGAAACACTTTTATGTATAAATAAGTTGGTTTTCACCTTGAAGACCCACCTTTAACTCATTTAAATGATTGGTTAAATCCCCTTAAAATGCTAAATCTGTAAGCCAGTTTTCATTGTCAAGTTTCGGCATAAATTTGGTTTTTGATTCCATAAACAACTTGATCACATGAGGCAAATAATAAAATCTTTTCAAAATTGGGTTTTAACTTAGTGATCTTACTTCCAAAAAGTAAATGATGTTGCCATAGTCAGTATCAATACATTTAAGGAATTCCTGGAATTGGTGATGATCCAGTCCCTATGAAATTCAGTCTTAATGATAATTGCAGGACATTATGCCTTTTAAAGCCTTTGCCCTTAAATTTTCCCAATGTACTACACAATGATACTTCATCAAATGTGAGTTTGGGGTGTCAATTGCACTATCTTCTATTAAGTTTACGACTCCCTTTCTTTTTCTACCATCACTGCGGCATTTTTGGTAACTACAAGAAGTTTATTAACAATGGATCAAAAAAAATCACTTTAACATATTTTTTACTGCTCCTATAAATCACTCGATTTATTTGTGTTTTTTAATGGCATTAAAGAAGCCATTTCTTTAGGGACATCATATTCGTCATCAATACCTCTCCCCAAAATGGCAAGTAGTGCCACATTCGTAGCATCAGTGCTGCCATCCACCACAAAGCGTGACATTTAAAATTAGAAGTTTCATTCTCCAAATTTCTTTTGATAGATTTTCCTGTTTCTTCCATTGGCCTGCCCTTTATGATGATACAAACTAATTTTATAAATATCCCTTTTTTTCAGAGAAAATTATATCTGCCTTGTTTTCCATACATTGCTTAATAAACTCTCCATCAGTAAATTGTTTGGATTTTTTTGCTATTGAATGTGCCACCATATAACTGTTTCTTAAAATGGAATCTGTCTAAGTTGTTTTAAAAACTTTTTTTGTTGAAAATACAGGCTTTTTTTTTCCAGTTCTACTATTTTATAGTTCCTTATGACACAATCCTTCATGTGCATAGAATTTGGCCCCATGTTTTTGCATATAATGTGTTTTCCACTTATAATATTTGAAAACATGTGCAAATTCCCTACAAATTAAGCAGAGTGCCTTCCCATTTACTTTAACAAAAAGTAGTTATCTGTTCACTGTTCCTTGAACTATCTTCCTTCATCTGTAATTTTTCATTTTGATGGGCTCTGTTTTCTATTGAGATTTTGTAAAAGACATGCTGGGATTAAAGAAATAATAATAGATAAGGGACCATATTTACTTTTATTATGAAAATTAATTGACAGGAAAATAGAAAACAAGGTCTAGGCTTTTTAAAATCTCTTCTACTGTTGCAGGCTTGATTGTAAAGTGCAGCTTGTGGTGTGGGAGAAGCTACACAGGTGTGGTAATGCCCTTACTAATCAAATAAAAAGGCTTGCCTGACTTCTGCTAAATAACATCAAACACCTAACATTATAATGGTAGGTTGAAATATTATTGATAACCACTGCCTCACCAAGTCACCACAAGCACATGTAGCCCCAGAAGGTGTCAATTATACTGTACTTGGAAGATAACATACTAGAAGCCACACACTGCTATAGAACTGAACCCATGGATGTGCACAAATAGTGAGAGCACTTACATGATATGGTGAAATGATGTCATTTACAAAGTTCAGGCTCAACAATCGTGCAATCGAGTTCCATCAAAAAGTCACTAACAAAGTCTCATTAAAAAGTAAGTTTGGCTCAGCACCCACAGCATAGTTGTTATGGAGCCAGCCACATACACCGAGGCTGGAGGATTTGAACCCAGCCTGGGCCAGCTAAACAACAATGACAACTTCGACAGAAAACTAGTCGGGCATTGTGGTGGGTGCCTGTGGTCCCAGCTGCTTGGGAGGCTGAGGCAAGAGAATCGTTTAAGCCCAAGAGTTTGAGGCTGCTGTGAACTTTGACACCATGACACTCTATCCAGGGCAACGTAGTGAGACTCTATCTCAAAAAAAAAAGTACGTTTATGATTCTGTATTGGGCCACATTCACAGCCACCTCGGAATGCATGCATCTCATGGGCAATGGGTTAAAGACCCTGCCCTAAAACTTCTCTTGGGCTTTTTTTCTCTAAATGCCCTCTTAGCAAAAGGAAAAAAAGGTCTGAGAAGTTTATTAATAATATGCAAACTTCTGGGCGGCACCTGTGGCTCAAAGGAGTAGGGTGCCGGCTCCATATATCAGAGGTGGTGGGTTTAAACCCGGCCTCAATCAAAAACTGTAAAAATAAATAAATAATAATATGCAGACTTCTGTTCCTAAAGAGAATCAATAAGTAAGCAGTCATCATACTGATCAATAGAAAACTACTAGTTAACTAGAAAAAGTCCCAACATGTTTTTCCTTCCTAGACCTATGATCCTTCTACCATATCTTGATAACTAAGTTGCTAAGGAAAGTAATTAGGCAAGTAGTGTGATTTGGACCATGAAAGGAATATAACTGCCAGATTTGGGGGGGAAAGACTTTTAAAATTAGTATCCTCTAATAGAATTAAAATAAGATAAAATATTAGAAGTTGTGTATCCTTATCAACTTTCTTTAAGACCTTTATTAGCTTATAATTATCCCCATATCAGAACTTTATCTATAAAATAGTAATGAGAATTATGAGCTCATTTTCAAGTTAGTCTCTGACATAACTCAATTAGCACTAAGAAACAGGGTGGTCACCCAAACTCAGATCTCTAAATTGACAATGTATTGAACGTACCTTCTTTTTTATTTTCTTTTTATTGAACAGCATTCATTTTGCCTTCATAAGAACATTTTAATAAAATTTAAATTGGTCTTTCCTCTACAACTGGAGAGTAAGGAGCAGATAGATCAGCAAAGTACCATCTGCTCAGTCTAATGAATGATTTTTTCCCTTAAGATTGATGTCTTAAGGTGAAAAACCATCCTTTCTTGTAATGTGTCCGCAGTCTGTCTATTAGAAGGCAATATGTAATTGCTAGAACCACATGTTAAATGTACATATGGTTCCAAAGTTCTTTTTGTAAAATAGCTTTACAACATATTTACATCTATGCCAGCTTTTTGCTTGTGAAGGAATAACTTCAATTATTGAGTTTGGGTGATTTATAACAACTTTCAGAGAGAAATGAGATTTATCAAGATCCCATTCTTTTGATGTATTTCTTATAATGCAGAGACACAATTTCTGGGTATAAATATGGAATATGAAGATTTGATAAATACCCTAGGTTGTTTTTATTCACTTTTCAATTGATGTATCACCTGTCAAAGAATTTATGTCCTAGTTTGTCCACTCTGGGGCATATTTATGCAATTTTAATCATATTTGTCCAAGAGCATGGTTCTAATCACCTGAGTAAATTCCAAATATGCTCTATCTGCTTTGATATATAAGTCTGTATTTAACAAAAGTTTCAACCTCACACTTCATATAAGTAGATTCCTGAGGTGATTATATTCACATGCTATTAACAGAACTTGAGGCCATTTCCCAAGGTTATACAATAACATCTAAAACAAATTTCCAGGAGGTGAAGCATGATGGCAGACGGGATAGATGTTTAGCTCAGATCTGCCGAAACAACAGTGTCTTGGGTTTTGCTAAATCCTCAGGTTAGCTATTTTCCCTAACTCCAATTTTTACATTCAACAAGAACAAGGTGGAGTGGGGGATGATAGCTGACTGGAGCCAGATTTCAACAGAAGCTCCAGTCCAAAGGGAGCGATATCGATAATGGCCAGAAAGAACCCAACAAAGCCAAAGGGTGGGAGCTGAGCTGAGAGAGAGAGAGATAATTACATTTCTCTCTGCTGAGGCAAGCTGCAACTCCAAGGAAACAAATTTTAGGCACAGAATTCATCCCAAAGAGGATGCGTGTCCATCCCCTCCACCAAGAGAGTTGCTTACTTGCTGTGGGATTTATACTAGTGAGTGGTGAACTGAGGTTCTCTTCTCTCAACTGCAGTGAGCTGCTGGAAGCTGGGACTCCTTCTCCAGAGGGTCCTTGCTGTGAGTCTGGAAATTCTCTTGTCTGGCAGGAAAATTGAACAAATATTTTCCCTGCCACTCTGAACTTCCAGTCCACCCCTTCCCCCTTGCCTGGTGATCTAGAAGTCCAACCCCTGCAGAGACCAGAATGTCTATACTTCTTTATTAGGACTGGGCATTGCATGGATGGTGGCAGCACAGCTATGCTGTATCTGTGAATCGGTAAAGTGCAGAAAGGAACAGGGGAGAAGGTGTCTGGCCTGACTCTGAGAAAGTGCAACTCAGCAGTGGGCAGAGGCTTGGGTCTCCACACTAGGGGAGACGTAGGAACAGCTGAGGTGCGGGAACCCGAGTGGAGACACCTCCCATCCAGCATCAGCATTAATAGAGTAATCCCGCTGGGGTCTAATTTTGAAGAGACAACTCTGAGGACTGCCAGGGGGAGCCAGAGTGGCAGGGGCAAAGGTGCAGTGGCTGAGGGAGAAAGACATTTGCTGTCTTGTTATCATCAAGTTTGGACTGAGCTCAGGTGGAACACTCCCCAGTTGCCATTGAGTACCTGAGGCATGCAGGTTTCAGGTCCCCTTACTGGCTGGTGGCAGGCAGTGGTGGCCAGGCTAAGGAGGCATTGACCTTACTTTGACTCTGGCAGGCACAAAGCCCCGGCGTATTTGCTTATTGGACAGAACTGGACCACAGAGACTGGGTTACCGAAACTATACAAAATCTCCCCAAAAAGAAAAGTCCAGGACCAGGTCGCTTCACATCAGAATTCTACCAAACCTTTAAAGAGGAACTAGTACCTATATTACTTACCCTTTTCTAAAACATAGAAAAAGAAGGAATACATCCCAACACATTCTATGAAGCAAATATCATCCTGATACCCAAACCAGGAAAAGACCTAACAAGAAAAGAAAATTATAGACCAATATCTCTAATGAATATTGATGCAAAAATATTCAATAAGATCCTAGCAAACAGAATACAGCAACAGATCCAACAAATTCTACACCATGACCAAGTGGGTTTTATCCCAGGGTCTCAAAGCTAGTTCAATATACGTAAATCTATGAATATAATACAACACACAAACAAATTAAAAAACAAAGAACATATGATTCTCTCAATTGATGCAAAAAAGGCTTTTGATATTACCCAGCATCCTTTCATGATCAGAACACTTAAGAAAATAGGTATAGACGGGACATTTCTTAAACTGAGAGAGGCCATCTACAGCAAACCCACAGCCAATATTATACTGAATGGAGTAAAATTGAAAACATTTCCACTCAGATCAGGAACCAGGCAAGGTTGCCTGCTCTTTCCACTGCTTTCTAAGATTGTAATGGAAGTCTTAGCCATTGCAATCAGGCAAGAGAAGGCAATCAATGGTATCCATATAAGATCAGAGGAAATCAAACTTTCACTCTTTGCAGATGATATTATTGTATACCTGGAAAACCCGAGGGACTCAACTTCAAAACTCTTAGAAGTGATGAAGAAATACAGCAGCATCTCTGGCAGTAACTTAGTGCCTCTTTATTTAAATATTACCTCATATTGAACATGTGCACAATTTTTTATTTATGAATTACTAATGACAAAGGAAGTCAAATTGAAAATCATTGTTTAAATTTCAAAAGAAGTTCACAATCAACTCTGCTTTATTTTTTAAGTGTTTTAAAATACCATTCTTCTGAACAGCTGGTCTATGTACTTACTGATACAGCATTCTCAGGATTCTTCAGAGTTTAAATATTTAAATAAATTATTTTGAATAAAGTTCATAGCTTCTTTTTGTAAACTAAACTGATAACTTTCTGAGTACTTTGGCACATCACAATTGTAGTTATTTTTGCTTAATTGTCAGATTTTGAGATTTTATACCAAAACAGGTTAAAGCGTGGTTATAGTGTACTCAGTAGCCAATTCTTTCTTAACTACAACAAATGCAAATTCGATGAGCCCTTGACAGTCTTTTTCTCCTAGCTAATAGAATAAATGAGATCAATAGGTATGTGCCCTGGATTCTCTCTTGATCTGTAGTTTAGAGTCTTCCTTAATGAGATAGAACATAAATTTAGAGGAGTTATGTCCTCTTCTCATAAAGCTCTATACCCCTTTAAAGAATTGAGATAAATAAAATGATAGAGTCCTTCAACACTTTGGATTCCATTGTTTGTGCATAAAATTATTTATGTTTTGCAAAATTCAGTAATGTCATTGAGAGGGTACAATTATTTCATTGACTTACATTTAAGAAAATAATTCATGAATACATTATTTTATATAAAATTAGTTGATGCTGCCTCTGCTTCCTTTTCTTAGTGGATTAATATCTATTTTTTACACAGTATTTGCAAGAGTTTCACATAATTGAACCGACACAATTCTTGTTCACTGTGTGACTTTCAGGTACTTGGAAATGAATTACTTCTGACTCTTTTCTTTGCTACAATTACATTAAAGTTCTTCTACTCTCCTTTTTGTACTATCTTTTCAAAGTGTGAATCTTTATCCTAAATTGTGTCATTTAAGTACAATTCCTCATTCATGATTCAGAATATTAGTTTTCATAGAGATCTTTTGATCTTTTGATCTTCCACATTTGATTGACTGAATGCCTGATTGAAGATATCTTATTTTACTGACTTATACAAACAAGATATCACTTGACAGATAAAAAATATATATATATACACTTCGGTATGTATATATAATGTGTATTATGTATCCATATATACATATATGTATACATATATATGTGTATGTGTGTGTATGATCACTAGAGTGAGTCTGTCCTAAATAAGCCACCTGGTAGTAAAACGAAAAAAAAGTAAAAGCAAAGTTTTAAAAATAACTGAAATTATAGTGTAGTTTAATCCAACACTTCATCTGATGTTTTAATCCCCTTTGCCAGATGCCCAGAAAAGTTTTGGTAAGCCCCAAGCTTAAAGTCATCTAGGGAAGGAAAACACTGTTCCCTTCCATGCTGTCTCAAAGGTTTGCTACTACCATAGCTTCTGCTTAATTGTCCTGTTTCTAGTGCTGCAAGCCTAATAGAATAAAGCTAATTTCTCCTTTCTATCACAGCCTTATAAATATTTGAGAAAGGCATTGCATCCATTGCATTGTCTTTTTTTAATTTTATTTCAGGTTGGTGTAAGGGTATAAACAACTCAGTTACAATATTTGCATTTTTAATTACAGTCCTTCTTATAAATAGTTGTGTCCCGCACCCAAAAGATGTGCCATATACACTTAAATATTATGTCCATTAAGGGGGAGCATAGCCATCTTGTTCTCTCCTTTCCCCTCCTGTCCTTCCTTGTTCCCCACCTCCAACTAGAATTGAATTTAGTTTTTCTCTTATGTGGGCATGTATTAGATCATCTCTGGCTTCATATTAGAATTTTGTATATTGGATATTTCGTTTTCCATTCTTATGATACTTTACTAAGAAGAATATGTTTCAACTCCATCCAGGTTAATACAAAAGATGTAAAGTCTTCATTTTTTTTTAATGACTGAATAGTATTCCATGGTATACCTGGTGGACATTAGGTTGTTTCCACATCTTGGTGATTGTAAATTGAGCTGCAATCTAGTGAAAATTTCCCTAGGAAAAAATGATTTTTTTTTCCTACTCAGTAGATGCCTAGCCATGGGATTATGGCATTAAAAGGGAGGTATAATTTGAGTTCTTTGAAGATTCTCCATGGTTCTTTCCAGTAGGCTGTATTACTTTGGAGTCCCACCAACAATGTAAAAGTGTTCACCACATCTGCTCCAGCATTTCCAACTTGGGGAGTCTGATGTGGACTATTCTCACTGAGGTTGAGTGATATCTCAAGGTGGTTTTGATCTACATTTCCTGATGATTAGGGATTATGAAATTTTTTCATATGTTTATTAGCCATTTGTCAGAGAAGGTTCTGCTCATGTCTCCTGCCCAGAGAGAGATGATATTGTTTGTTCTTTTTTTATTTTGATTAATTTGAGTTTTCTTTAGATTCTAGTTGTCAACACTTTGTCAGATTCATACTGTGCAAATACATTTTCCTATTCTGAAGGTTGTCTATTTTCTTTAATTACTGTGTCCTTACCTGTGCAGAAACTTTTCGTTAAATTATGCCTTATTTGTTTATTTTTGTTGTTGCGATTATCACTGAAGCCTTCTTCATAAAATCTTTCCCCAGGCTAATATCATCAAGAGTTTTTCCATACTTTTTCTTGGATTTTTATCATATCCTGTCTTAGATTTAAATCTTTTATCCATCTTGAATCAATTTTTTTGTAAATAGTAAAAGGTGCAGGTCCACTTTCAGCACCTTATGTGTGGTTATCCATTTATTGAATAGGGATTCTGTTCAGCATCATTTATTGAAAAGGAATTCTTTTCACTACAGTATGCTTTTGTTTGGCTTATCAAAGATCAAATGATTATAAGAACTTGAGTTCATGTCTTGGTTTTCTATTCTGTTCCATATGTCTATGTCTCTATTTTTGTGCCAATACCATGCCATTTTGATCACTGTAAACTTGTAATATAACATAAAGTCTGGTAGAGTGATGCCTCTCACTTTATTTTTATTATGAAAAATTGCTTTGGCTATATAGAGTTTTTCTGGCTCCGTACAAAATGAAGAGCTATTTTTTTCCAGTTTTTCAAAGTGTGATGTTAATATTTTAATGAAGATTTTACTGAATCTATAGATTGCTTTAAGAAGTATATACATTTTTACAATGTTGATTCTTTCCAGTCAGGAGCATGGTGTGCTCTTTCATATGTTAATATCTTCCACTATTCTTTTCTTAGGGTTTCCACTTGCCATACTACATCCAATTTTCTATAGTCTAAACTTCTTGACCTGTAGAACTGAGCTAAATTATTTCTTCAATAAAGAACTTTTGCTTGTCTATTGCATAAAGAATATCATATTAACATTGCTCACATGAAATTGCATTGCCACCTTGTATTGCACTTAACCCACCTGGAACCTCTGTTGTAGGTAATAATGCCCCCACCCCCAATAATATCATAGCCTAGTCCCCACATCCTGAGAATGCATTACTTTCCATGGCAAACAGACTTTGCAGATATGATTAAATTAAGAAATGAGATGGATAGATTATTCTGTGTTATTGGGTAGGACCAATGTAATTGCAAGGATTCTTATTAGAGAAAAACAGTAGTATCAGAGTCAGGAAAGAATGGGTGGTGACATAAGCAGAGGATTAAGTGGTGCTGCTTCTGGAGCAGAGCCAGCAGGCACAGGGTGCAGACAGCCTCCAGATGCTGGAAGAGGGGGGGGCTTTCTCCCCTAGAACTTCCCAAAGGAATATATGCTGCTGACACATTAATTTTATACCCATTAAAACCCATTTGAGGGTTTTGAACCACCAGAACTGTAATATAATGTTTTTGAGTTTTTTAAACCCACTAAGTTTATGATATAATAATTTGTTACACCAGTGTTTTGAAACTAATATAATTCCCAAGACTTCTTAATCCACATTGCTTCTAAGCCATTCGTATTTTATTGTTTTATATATAATATATTTTTATTTAATAAATTCTTTATTTATTTTTTATTACATTTACTAGTCTTGCCACTTTTGTTCTTTTTGAAAGTTTGGTGACCCTGCCCTAAGAATGTGATGCCAAATCAATGTTTATTTTATATAATCTACCATCTGCTTTAATTGACCTCTTGGTCTCTTTCCTTGAAAGAGGATATAATTATGAGCCACTGCTACACTGTCTCTCACTACAGAATGAAGGAATTGAGTTCTAGCTCCTCTTAACCTACTAATATTGGGAAAAGTAAGACGACCAAAAATATTGACTGTTTCTATTATGAATCTAAGAATCATATCAATAATATGAAGTCACTCAAACCCAAAAATTCTACAAGAAAACCTACGAGAAACTATTTCTGACATTAACCTAGGCAAAGAATATGACTAAGACCCTAAAACCAAATACAATTAAAATAAAGAAATGGGAATTAATTAAACAAAAAAAGCTTCTACACATCAAAGAAATAATCAGCAGTATAAAATAGACGACATACAGAATGGCAGAAAATATTCACAAACTGTACATCCAACAAACAACTCAAGCATATCAGCAAGGAAAAAAACATTATAAAGTGGGAAAAAGTCATGAACAGGTATTTTTAAAAGGAGGCATATTAATGGCAAACAAACACCTTAAACATTGCTCAATATCACTAACATCAGGAAAATGTTAAAGGAAACCATGAGATACCACCTAGTCGTTTGTCAGAATGACCATTACTAAAAAGTCAAAAAACAAGAGACGGTGCCTGGCATAGATTCAATGAACAGGAAATGCTCCTACACTGTTGATGGGAATATAAATTAACACACCCTCTGTGGAAAACAGGGGAGAGATTATTCAAAGCAGTAAAAGTAGACCTGCTATTTAGTAGATATCCAACCAAAGGAAAAAAAGTCATAATACAAAAATGACAACTACACTCATATGTTCATTGCAACACGATTCAAAATTGCAAGGATGTGGTATTCACCTAAGTGCCCCTTAAATGGTGAGTGGATAAAGAAAATGTGATATATATGTGTATACATGTACGTACACACACATCATGTAGTACAACTCATTCATTAAAAAATAGTGTCTTTTATAGCAACTTGGATGCAAATTGGAGACCATTATCCTAAGTATCTCAAGACTGTAAAAAAAAAAAATACTTCATTTTCTCACTTATAAGTGAGAACTAAGCTATGGGTATGCATGCTCATACAGATTGCTGTAATAGACATTAGGGATTCAGAAGGGAGTGTGAGGGGAGTCAGGGTTGTAAAATGACCTATTAGATACAATGTGTGCTATTTGGAAAACAGTACCCTAAAAACCCAGATTTCACCACTATACAATTCATCCATGTAACAAAAAACCAGTTGTACCTAGATGTGTTGAAATAAAAAGAAAAAATAAATAAATGAACAGCAACAATAAATTTAAAAAACTACAACGTCACCATTCACCTTACCAAAACCCCAACTACAACTCTGATGGCTAACAGTAAAATGTTCAATAAATAAAAATAAATTGATACATCTGAAATTGAAATTAAGAATTTATGACAAGACAAGTTAATTATATGCAATACACCTTGTAAGGAGGATTTTACGGATTATCATGCTTAATCCCCACAAGCTCCACCCAATTTGTAGTGTTATCTTCATATATGAAATTACTAACTTAATGGTGAAATGCTAATTTATTTAACAATAACATTGCTAGCTAGTAAATGGAGGTAGAAATAAAACTCTCCTCTTGATATTTCATGTTTTAAAAACATTTATCATAATCCTATGAAAAGTAAAAATATGTTAATATCAAGACTTTTCTATCCAGAAAATTAAAAGATTCTGTTAGCTAACTCAAATACAACTTTGAGATTTTTAATATGGACTATGCAATAATACAAAACATGCTTCTCAAAGCATTAAAACTCTAACAAAATAAAAAAGAAATAGCACCTTTCCCTATTTTAGTAAGGATGATCTCATTAAGTAATTGTTAGCAAATTAATGAACTATCAATTTCTGTCTTATTCCTGAGATTGACCTATAAACTCAACTATAACTATTTGATTTAGACTCATTATGGATTGAAAATTTTTTAATTAATATTCATATTTTAAAAAATAGGTGTTATGAAGACAACTTCCATCAGTATTCATTTAAGAGTATGAACATTTATCTTTAAAATGTTCAGGTCAATGTAATTGTCTACCTTGATTCTTTAAATGTCTTAACACAATAATTAAGAAAGTGAGGTGAAGGCTATGTTAAGCAGTTTGATATAAGCATTCCAAATTGTATATAAAATCAGAACATTGTACCCCATAAATGCATTAATGTATACAGCTAGGATTTAATAATAAAAAAAGCTGTAATGTTGCCTGGGTCAGATATTATTAGGTAGTGCTCCATGAATAATTAGTTGCTATGCAACAACCTTTAAATGGTAACTGAAAAAGATAGTTTTTTAAAATAATATTATTCTTTCATATTCTAACTGAACTCAAGATATGCATATATAAACAAGAAGTATTTGGTCTTATCCTGATTTTGATTTTATTTGTGCGTACCTTTGATATAAATTGGTTTCAGAACGTAAGAGTGCTTTATTTGACTATAAATCATCCTGCCATAATAAGCTTTGAATGTACATCTGCCTATACATAGATAGAAGATGACAATAGGATTGGTGGGTAGAGTGTTTATTTATCACTCATCCATGAGAAATGCAATACACTGCAAAATTATATTTTCTACAAGATAAAACACCTTTATTTTAGCAAAAGCTAAGTCAAATATATTAGCAAAAATTATTGTCAACTCAAGATTACAATTTCCAATATAGGAAGTACACAGCATTGTTGAAATAAGCAACAATTTTCTTTAGAGGCACAAATATTGAGCCAATCCACTTAAGGTCAGGATTTCGTTTAAAAAATGACGTATTGATTTTTAATAAGAGTATATCCATAAAATATCTCAGCTTTTGGTTTGAAATAAGATGCCCTATTCTATTATCTCAAAGCATGTTCTAGAGGTGCCCCCACAACTATAGTGATCAATTTCACACCTAACTATTGTGTCACGAGCAGCTGTAACTTCAAAAATTATTACAGTGGTAGTTCTCTCTCTTTTTCTTATCTAAAACAATTTTTCCTCTGGAAAAAAAAAGAATAAATAATAAAGTTTATCTAATTTTGTTTCTTAAAAAATCCATATGGTTTTGAAACATATAAAAATGGGCCTGCTGACTCTTTTACCTACTATCACCAGGTCCCCATCAGTAACTATACAAAATGTGATGATAATAGACACAGAAAATTGCTTTAACATATCTTTTATGGCTTTGTATAAATTTATTGATTTAGTTGTGTCTTTTAAAGGCACTAAAGAAGGCATTTCTTCAGGGACATTGTATTCTTCATCAATACTGTTAATAAAAATGGCAAACTGAGCTGTATTTATAGCATGAGTGCTGTCATCCACCACCAAAGCCTAACATTTAAAATTACCAGTTTTACTCTCCAAATTTTTATTGATAGATTTTCCAATTTCTTCAATTTGTCTGACTATAGTCTGGTAAGACAAACTGTTTTTAGAAATAGCCTCCTTTTTTTCAGAGAAAATTATATCTGCCATGCTTTCCGTACATTGCTTAATAAACTCCCCATCAGTAAATAGTTTGGATTTCTTTGCTTTAAAATGTGCTACCACATAGCTGGCTTTTACATGGAATCTGTTTTCTAAAAATATTTTTATGAAGGCAGACTGTTTTTCAGTTCCACTATTTTGTCCTTATGATGCTATCTTTCATATGCATCAAATTTTATAGCATGCTGTTTCTATAATGTTCTTTCAACTTTTAGTCATTGAAAACTCGCACAAATTCCCTAAAAATTAAGAAGAGTGCCTTATTATTTGACTTGACAAAAATGCGTGGTTATCTATCCACTTTTCCCTGAACAATCTGCCTTCATCTATCATTTTCTTTTGGAGGGGTTCTGTTTTCTATCGAGATGTTATAGAAGCCATGCTGAGATTAAAGAAGTAATAGATAAGAGACTATATTCACTTATACTCTGAAAATTTGTTGACAGCAAAATAGAAAGCAAGGTTTCCTCCTTCTGCATTTCAGCTGCTCATGCAGGGAGGACAATTGCTTACAGCACCACCGGGGTGTGGATGCCCCTTAATAATCAAGTAAGTATGCTAAACAGACTTCTAGTTAACATTCAGTGCCTAACACTGCAATAATAGGTTGCAGTATTATCGATAATTTCTGCACTTGACAAGTCTAATGGTGTCAATTCACTTGTCTGCACTCAGAAGGCCACATACCGCATAAAACCGAAGCCACCCATGTGTACAAATACCAAAGGTGTATATATGTTTATTTTACATCATATCGTGACACAACATTGTCCAAAATGTTCACACTCAAGGATGGTGCATTGAGTTCCACCAAAAAATTATTTTTAAAATCTCATTTATGTTTATGCAGGTGGAGTTGAAACACCTTCTTCTTAGTAATGTATCTCAAAAATGAAAAAAAAAATCCAATGAACACAATTCTAGTATCAAACCACTTATAAATAACTACACACCCACACTAATGATTAAACACAAATATAGGCTAGCAAGGGAGAGGAGAGAAGAGAGAGAGTGGCAGGGGGAAAGGGAGGGTGATGGGCATGATCTCACCAAATGTGCTCAATGTGAGGGTGTTCAGCACACTCCCTGGGTAACGGGCTCTACTATGATTTGAACTTGATCTTGGAAGTAAGAATGCTGTAATCTAAAAATCTGTTCTCTCATCTTATTTTTTAAATTTTAAAAAAAGGTATGGGTTTTCTGAGTTGACAAAAATGTTCTAAAATTGGCAATGGTGATGATTGTACATTAACTTTGTACTAAAAATCACTGCTTTGTACATTAGTAAGTGGGTGAATTATACAGTGTGTGAACTATTAAAAAACTCATAATTTTAAATACATTTATGATTTTGTGTCAGGCTGCGTTCAAGTCATCCTGGGCCATATACAGCCAACAGATACCAAGTTAGACATCCCTAGCTTAAAACCTTACTGCACTAATATAGATTTTATATATACTATACACTTAGCCTTCACTCAATTTATAAATTTTTCCTTCCTTAGCTTAATATAATGTTTTATTTTATAAAATTTTTAACTTTCCACTCTTTTATAATGACACTTAGCTTAAAATACAAATACATTATACAGCTGTAGAAAAGTATCTTCTTTCTTTACATCTTTAGCCTATTAGCTTTTTCTATTTTTAAATTTTTTATTTTTTAATTTTAAGATTTTTTGTTAAAAATGTAGACACACACATTAATGTATTCATATTAATGACATCTTATCCAGCCACTGTCATATCAACCTTAGACATTTTTCATTGTCCTGAACTACTAATGGAAATTGGGGAAAATATATCAGAAAACAAAAGTTGTTCTACTGCAGCATGTATGAGGATAACTTTAGAAAATCTTACCCCAAAGGGTGTCCAATGTAAGGACACCTTAGAGATTTTGCAGGGTTGATTAAGAATGACAATTTTCCTTAATTCAATCAACTACTCAGATAAACAGAATCATATCCCAAACTGTATTCAGAGAGCCTAGAGACATATACACTTTATCAGTTCGAGACCTTTGGATTTTTCTCAAGGATATTTTGTCTAAATAAAGAGATCATAAAACAGTCCTGTTATAAACTTTATGTCATTACTTGCTTAAAAAAATGTATCCAGAAATGAAGTACAAGAGGCCGGGAATATAGAAAATAAAGAAATATATCCTAAAATGCTAATGATTTTCCCTAATTCACACCAAGATGGGAGTCCAGGTTCTTTTTGTAGAACTCATGCCAAACTATCAGGGGGACCTGGCAGCCTAAGGATGTCCCTTTACCTGAGAATTTTAGGTGATAGAGTGCTGAAACTCAGGTCTTTCCACTCTCGGGTGAAACCACAACCTGATCCACCTCTTTTAAAACAAAAATGAATGGATTAATAAACTGTGATTATATGTATACTTTGGAATATTATGCAGCCTTAAAAAATAGAGATTTTACCTCTTTTATGTTTATATTGATGGAGCTGGAACATCTTCTACTTGGTAAAGTATCTCAAGAACAGAAGAAAAAGCATACACTATATTCATTATTATGAAACCAACATATAATCACCCACACTTTCATACAAAAGATAAAAAACAACTATAGCTCAGGATGAAGGAGGGGAGGGGAGGAGGGTAGTTAGGTGGAGGAGGGTAATTGGTAGGATCTCACCTATGATGCATAATGCAAGGGTACGTGTCAAATCTATTAAGAGTAGAGTATAATGTCTTAACCAATAATTAAGTGAAATGAAGGCTATGGTAACCAGTTTGATGCAAGCATTCCAAATTATATATAAAATCAGCACATTATACCCCATAAATACATTATGTAGACAGTTATGATTTAATAAAAAAAAATTTTAAGAGAAAAAAAATTTTTAAGTTAAAAAAGAGAGAATTAATAATAAGTAGAAAATAAAATCAAAAAGGCATGTGCTCCCACAGCCCCTTTCCCATTTTCTATTATAGGAAACTCATCCCTGACATGACTAGAACTTTTCTCTTCCTTCTTGTCCAAATAGATTTGGTTAAAGCAATTCCAGTTTGTAAAGGTTTACTGTACTAGTTGACATTCAGCTCTACATTATTTACATTGCTGATGGATTTTGCAATTTTTTTCTTAATAAATATCTTTATTTCACTCTAGGTAAATCCAATTAGTACATCAGATGGTTAATCCAATGATCATTACAAAGAAACTTTTTCCCTTTTCTTTTGAGTAAGGAAAGAAAAAGAATTTTATGAAGCTACTATATCATATTGCTTTTTAAACACCACATCTACCTTTCTAAGACAAATAATTACCTTAGTTAATCAAACAGAACTCCTTTCATTTGTAAATGGACTTTTATCATCAAGGACCAGTCAGTCGCATTTTGAAACTCTTTTGTAGAGGACGCCAAGAGACAAACGACCTCTGAGCAAGATGATCTACAGCTGAGGGTGCACTCTCAGGGGACTTGACCACAGGAGCTCCTTATGGAGAAGGAGCCCATGCCCTCAACATGTGGTCATTGTTAATTACTCCCCTCACCTGTATCACTTTGTTTCAATAAAAGGCTGGTGCAGAGGTTGCTCTGGGTTACCTGGAAAGTAAGGGGTAGCCAGTCTCCCACAAGCTTGTACTTCCAATCCGCCTCTCGCCTGGTTCCTTCCTGTGTTAATGGAGACCAGGGCCATAGGAACCGGATGGGTTGTGACACTCTTTGTCTTGACTTTTAAGAGATCTTTTGTCTCTTTCCCTATCTCTGATTTCTCTTTTCAGAAGATTTTCCAGATTTTCTTGCTTTGCTCGCTTTCTCTTAAATACTATTTTCTTCCCTGTGCTCTACCTACCTTAGAAAATTTTCTCTCTCTTTTAGAAATACATCCATTTGATGACAAATTGGCCTTATAGTTTCAATCACAATCAATGTTAATCAATTTTAAAACTACATCTCTATTTTAAATCTCCCCAAATCTTTACATATGTTTCTCTCTTGTCTTAGATTTCTCACAAGTGGTTCAAACCCATGTCTCACCCAGGGGAGGATAATTCCATGGTTTGTATGCATAAATCAAATATATCACTCAACATAATACCTGCTTATTTTTTTTCTTCTATTAGAATATAAAAATTATATGGTAGTTCTATTTTCAGTTTTTCTATAAACCTGTGTATTATTCCATGGTGATTGTATCAGTTTATATCCCTATCAATGGTATTCAAGAGTTCTCCTCTTTTCTCCACATCTTTGCCAACATTAGTTATGCAACTTTTTAATAAACGCCATCCTAACAGGAATGAGAAGTTATCTCGTTGTTTTGATTTGAATTTCCCTGATGATTAGCAATGTTGAACATATTTTCTTATTGCTTTTTAAGCACTTGTATGTCTTTGGACAAAGGGCTATTAAAGACTTTTGCCCACTTTTAGTGAGATTCTTGGGGGCTTTTTGCTGTTGAGTGATAAGAGTTGTAGCATTCTTTTCGTATTTTGGATACTAATACGGTTTGCAAATATTGCACTCATTCCATAGGTTCTCTTTTCTTATTGTTTTTGGACTCCTTTGCTATTTAGAAGTTATTTTTAGTTTTAAGTAATCTCACTTGTCCATTTTTGCTTATGGTATTTGTGATTTTGGTGTCATATCCAAGAAACCCTTCAGTGCTAATGTCCAAATACTTTTTATAAGTTTTCTTCTATAAGTTTTATAATTTCTGGTCTACCAGAAATCTCATATGTGGACATGCATCCAAAGGGAATAAAATCCTAATCCTGAAAAAATATATTCTCTCAGAAATTCAATGAGGTATGGAATACTATGTAAATGTCCATAAGCCAATGAATGGCTGAAACCAAGTGGTACATACATGCAAGGCAATATTATTCAACCTTAAATAAAGAAGGGAATCCTTCCATTTGTGGTGACATGGGCGAAACTGGAGGACATTACTAAGTGAAATATACCAGACACCAAGTGAAAAATATTACCTGGTACCATTTACGTGATGAATTTAAAATACTATAACTCATAGAAACAGAGAATGGAACGGTGGATGCCAAGGGCTGGGGGGAAACAGGGAAGTAGTGGTCAAAAGGTTCAATGCTCAGTTGTACAAGATGAATAAGTCCTAGAAATCTACTGTCAGCAAAAAATCTATAGATAATAATACTGTATTATATACTTAACGCTTCCTAAAAGGATAGATTTTATGTCATGTTTTTATCACAAAATAATAATAATGATATGCGCAATAATAATATTCATAAATAAGAGGGTTGGAGGCTACTTTTTGCAGTGATGGATAAATATATGATATAAATATTTGGTATACAACTTATAGAGTTGTCTAAAGTAACTAGGCACAATATTTTGGGTCAAAAATAAAAGCAAAAGAAAGGAGAAAAGAAATGTATGGCAGTGCAAATAAGGAATAAATTACATCCAATCGGGAGAATTGGTGTTACAGAGGAAAAGTATATGATAAGCTATTTGCAGGTATTTGCAGTAACAGTTACTTACCCCAAGTTTATTTTATATAGTCTTTAAAAATTAGTGTATCAAGGGTGCACCTGTGGCTCAAAGGAGTAGAGTGCCGGCCCCATATGCTGGATGTGGTGGGTTCAAACCCAGCCCTGGCCAAAAACTGCAAAAAAAAAAAAAAAAAAATAGTGTATCAAAAATTGAGTATTTTTGTTTTCCAGCACTAACAAAATAGATAAATCTTTTCTTTTTGTTTATATAATGGCTTAATGTATAAGGGTATTTTGTAAAGTTTAACATCATTTCAAATCATTAGCATCCTAAGGCAACACACTGACAACTTTATAAATTTTCTGAATCAAAATTTAAAAGATATTTTCAAGGAGTGACTGAGTAAACTAAAGTATATGAAGATGTATTTCAATTCAGGTAAGAAAGAAGACATAACTTATGTAGCATATAATAATTTTAGAGCAACAGAATGATAATGTAGAAAATGAAAATAAAGCAAGAAAAAAATACATCTATAAATGCATATATGCACATGTTCTGGTAAGAATGCAGAGATGCTGGATCACGCCTATGTTACTGGTAGAATTTGAAAACAAATATGTAATTATTGCATGATAATGAGCAATTACATTCCTGAGGATGTACTCTAAAGAAATAAAAAGTTTATGTACACACAAAACTACGTGAATGATAGTCTACAATAGCTTCATCATTCATAATGAAGCTATTGTAGATGACCTTCAATAGGTGAATGACAAACTATGGTGAATCTAGACTATGAAAACTACTCAGTACTAATGAGAATGAACTATGGCAGTAGCCGTAGGCACAGTGAAAAAAGTCAATCTAAAAAAGTTGCATGCTATATGATTCCAATTATATTAAAATTTTTAAATGGCGAAATTGTAGAAACGGAAAACAGATTAATGATGGCCAGTGGTTAAGGAGAGAGTGGGGTGTAGGAAGGTGGTGGAGCTCAGTGTCAAGAGCAACAGGAGGGATCCTGTGCACCTTGGCTGGTTGCAATATTATATTGTAGTTTTGCAGCAGGTTACCACGAGAGGAAACTGGGTAAAGGGTATAAAAGTTTGAGTTATTTCTCAAAATTCTATGGAATTTACAATTGCTGTAAAAGCTTTAAAATGTGATGAAAATAAATAATATCAATTGTCAAGGAACGACAGCATGATTCTCCGTTGGCATTTATGGCAAAAGATAATTTAGACATAGCATAAAAGAAAGGAGAGATCCAGAGGAAGAAAGAAGTGATAGAGTCTCCATGTGGGAATATCAGCTGATGTTAGAACTCATTGTCTGCCCCAGAACCAACACGCATCTGGTGATTTATTCCACTGTGACATTCAACCACCAAAAATAAAAGGACAGTTTGTCACCAAGGAGATAAAGAAGAAAATAATCCCTTGGCTTCCATTTTAACCGACAATCTAATTAAATATGAGAGATAGAAAGAAGGAAAAGGCTGTAAAATGTGCAGGAAGACCAGAGGAAACACAGCAAAAAGAAGCTGCTGCTTCTTTCAGTGTCCTATAAAGACTGGCAGATTTTCTTATTTATAGACTTGTATGTAGAGGCCAGGGTCTAGCACTCACACAAGAAAGAAAATAATTGTATTTTGTAAAGCTAAATATCCAAGTAGAAAACTAGAAACCTCATGTTATTTCTGAATAACAGAGAAGCATTAAGGCAGCAGTAATGAAACAACAGGCCTAGCATGTTACAGGTTAATGAATTGCTGATCTAGATAGTTCAATCAAAGCAGGCCAATATTGATGTGCCTTTACAAAGACAGGTGGGATATTGCATGTGCCATTCAATGTAATGAATTGTCAAGAAGGAAAAAAAAATCTCCAGCATGTGTATAATCATTTATGAGCAGTGAAGGAGGAAACTAAATTATAAGAAGATATATTTCAATTCAGGTAAGAAAGAAGAAGCAAGGGCATTTTTGAGTATAGAACAAAGTTTTGAGGTTTTCTTTTTAATAATCAGTTATGCTTCAGAAGTTAGCTATTTTCCAGAGTGACTCATGTATTAAAACTTAATGCTTGACTGCAGTCTGATGACCTCGCTGTAACATGCAAAAAAATTAGTTTTAATTCACTAACAAAAAAAGGAGGGGGAAGGAATTTTAGACATGGGCAGAATTGGAACTGAATTTGAAATAGCTAAGAGTTGAAAAGGACATCAAGAGCTACCTGTAGATAATCTTTGCATTTCACATGCCTAGAATAAAACATAGTATATCCTTAATATGTGCTTTAATAAATGAATTAGGAAAAATAAGACTCCTAATAAACATAAGGCTTTATAAGTGAAGCTGTATGCCAAGGATTTGCACATTGATGGATACATTTCTCATACATATGTATTAGTCCTCATGCCAACCCTGGAAGGTAGGTATTATCACACCCATCTTTCATTTTCTTTTTTTTTCTTTTTTCTTTTTTATTAAATCATAGCTGCATACATTAATGCAGTCATGGGGTACAATGTGCTGGTTTTATATACAATTTGAAATATTTTCACCAAACTGGTTAACATAGCCTTCTTTCAAAGGGAAGACTGAGGCTCAGAAAGATATAGTTGCTTCCCAAAGTCAATACAGCTTGTAGGCGCTATAAGTTGGCAGGAGTGTAACCTCTATTGTGTATGTGGCATCACATCCCACTTTCCCCTTCTCTTTCACCCTCTCCCTTTCTTTCTCATTAAATTGCTATAAATTTCAATGAATATTGACAAGAGATGTGAGAAAATGTTTTATAACAGGCATTCCCAGATCTCCAAGTAGATCAGTTTCCTTGGTGACATCAAATTAAATGGGAAATAGGGTACTAAAAATGTGAGGAGACATGTAATGATTTTTCTTTTTTTTTTTTTTTTATTGTTGGGGATTCACTGAGGGTACAGGAAACCAGGATACACTGATTGCATTTGTTAGGTAAAGGCTCTCTTACAATTGTGCCTTGCCCCCCAAAGGTGTTTCACACACTGAGACCCCACAGCCTCCCTCCTTCCCTCTCTCTGCTCTTCCTCCCTGCCCCACCTCCCATAATGATTTTTCTTAATTAGACCTAAGGGTAAAATTTAAAGAAAGCAATTACTTCCTGTTTTCATTGCAAATACTTCTTTCCACTTTCTCTAACTATTTTCCGTGGAAAATGTATATTGAACTTAATTTCGACATTTAGTAGAACAGCTATGCAGTAGCGTTCCATTCCATTTCACAGTGGGCCAACAAGGACAGATGTGTATTACAGAAAAAATGGGCAATGGCAGTGGATAGGTCAACAACTAGCACTGACAGAAAAGAAGCGACTGAAGAATTGATCTGGGAGGTCAGCAGTGTTCCAGGAGTTGATATCAGTAGTAGGTTCCAGTTCCTTTAGACACTCACACTTACATTCTCCCAACCCCCAACACAGAGTTTATACCTTGAATTAACAACATCTAATGTTTGAATATTGCTCTTTCAGGAGAGCTCTTAGGAAACTTGACTATGCTTCCTCTGCCCAGCATGTGGTACAATTGGAATATATGTTGTACCAAGTGAATCGTGAATTTTCCCATTAAAAAAATACCATTAACCATAACGTTGTTTTCATTTGAAAATTTTACCAAATATATGTGTTGGTCACCTCTTTGTAAAATTTTATAATGAATATTTGTAACTAAAGATACATTTAGCTATAATTTCCCATTTTCCCCATGTATGTCAACTTTAGGTGCAACCTTTGGGACACCTTGGCAGTGGTGGACAACCTGTGGCCTGAGGGCCACATGCTGATTTTGTGAGGACATTTTCCTAATCTGTGGTACTGGATATCACAGAAAGTATCCATGAACCTCTTTTTTTGCTAATCAGCTTTCCTTAGTGTGAGTGTATTTAATGTGTGGCCTGAGGCAACGCATGCTTTTCTAATGTATGGCAGGAAAAAAAAAAATTGGAAACCCATGATAGAGTAAATCAGATAGAAAAAAAAAATATGCCTTCAAAGAGCTTATATTTAATTGTAGAAGACATAAAATAAACTAAAAGAAATAGCATAGGGAGGATGGAAATGGTGTGGAGAACATGTAAGATTTAGAACAGGTTAATCAGGAAGGCTTCAATGACAGTCTGACCTTTGAATAAAGCTCTACCAGAAGGGATGGGTTGAGCCCTGTAGATACCTAATGGAAAGCTTTTCAGGCAGAAGCAACAATAAGTGTAAATCTTAGGGTGAAATTATGTTGGCTGTAGTTGAGAAAGGCAAAGAAAGAGAGTGTGTCTGGCAAAATAATTGAGGATATGGTAGGACAAACTCAGCTCAGAGGGGTAAGAATAGTCTAGACTGTGGATGAATGGATGGATTAGCCCTTACAGAGATGTTCTGTTGTGCTGTGAGTGACATGCAAAGTCAATAGCTTGTTCTTATGAAAGAAATAATAAGATAGAGCTTCAGTTGTAAAGGATTATTCTGGAAGCTATGCAGAAGTCAGTCTTTTCAAAGGCAATGGGGATCAGATTGAAAATCTTATATACTATTCTAGAGATGAGATGATAGTGATAGAAATGGAAGTTTTTGAAGCTAGATATAAAGAATTTAGTGGAATAAATGAGTCAGTATTGATGTTGAGTTCTGTGGCTTTCTAGTACTTATGGGTATTTCATCAGAATCCTGGTGTTGATATATTTTTGCTGCAAATCCTGAAAGGACCCCCGAGGCCAGGGTAGACTCCCACCTCATGAAACAGACCACCTGCTGGGAGACTTTTCAGGCAGGGATTTTCTGAGCACTGGCTGACTGACTACATTCTGGGGACTCCCTGGGTGCTTGGGGCGCCTGGGACTCCCTGGGTGCTTGGGGC
>CAUYQV010037495.1:0-74487 GCA_963574575.1 Galagoides demidoff
GAGAAAAAATTATCTAAAGCAGGTGAGCTTTAATGAACAAATGTATATTTTACATGAGTTTGAGTAGTGTGTGTGGTTTTTGTTTTGGGGGTTTTGTTTTGTTTTGTTTTGAAATTAATGTGAAGAAAGTCCAGTTCTAACGAAAATATTAATCAATTAAAACTGCTATTCATTCTTAAAAAGATACAAATGTAATACTAGAAAAATAAGGTTGGGGCTAGAACCATGAGAAGAATGTTTACCAGCAGGTTCATTTGTTATTTTGGATCTGGAACTTGGCTTTGTTTTTCAGTAGTGACAAAGAGTGGTTCAGTACTAGGAAGTTCTTTCAGATGCTGTTTTACTTTATAATGAGAATCTGGTGTTTCTGTATTTTATTGTTTTCAATAAAACTTAAGTGTTTTACAAAAAAAAAAAAAAAAGAAGTTCCACCCTACAGGTACCCTTCCCATTGGCCAGTTTGAATCAAGTGGGAGATGCTAGTCCAGCCCCTATAAGACTACAGGATTTCACAGAACTTGGAAATTTCCGGGTTCCAGGAAATTTAAGTCTACAAATTCCCAAGAGCTGAGTCACCATGGAGAGGACCTTGCAGGTGCATCCTTGTGGTCTCCCTGAGAAGACCTGTGTTCCCAGACCTCACCCTTCTTGGGTATCCTCTCTCAATATATTAGTGTTTTCGTTTCAGTCTCACCTGGAACAACTCCCAAGGACCTTTTACAACCATAACCAAGGAATCATTGATTTATCAGCAGAACTCAGTCTAGCTAGTTGCTCTTCCCTGCTTCTTTTAATTTTTATTTTTTACTGAGAACTTCTACTCTGCTTCTTATGAATGAACCCTGTCTTTGTCTTCCTTGGGGGAAACCATGATAGTGGATCCTAGGGAATTTCTCCATTCCAGGAGGAGCCAGTGGAGGGACAGTCTAACAGTGGGTCTCCTATGCAGCTCCTGAAAAAACAAATCTCAGTTTCAAGTGTCTCCAGACAGGCTATCGCTAAACCACAAACTCCATCCCTTCAAGAGCTCAGTCAATTGGCATCTGGGAAGAAAGGCGAAGAGGTGGTCTGGGCTTGTCTAGCCGCTTGAGCCCCGCCCCTTACCCGCTTGTCCCCTAGGGCCACGCCCAGGACACTGCCCAAAATGCAGCTTCATTTGCTGACTGCCCTTGGGAATTCGCATTTTAAATAAACCGCACACGGAACTCCGATTTTGACCACTCGGTCAGGAAATGGCACCTGGTGAAATACCGCACTAAATTGCCTAACCCTAGCTTACTCAGGTCCATGCTCCGCCCCGCCCAAGCCCCAGGTACCGCCCCGCCTCCGCGCCCCGCCCACTACGGTCGGCGGACGGTCACCGGGGGAAAAAACCCCGGGCGAGGGCACGGGGGCGGGGCCTTGGACACGCGCCATTGCGCATGCGTTCGCGACTTTTTGCGTCACTCGGCCGCGCCCCAGCTTTCCGCGGCCACCCTGGGTGCCAGAGTCGGCGGCGGTGCTGGAGGTTGACCGGGGCGGGTTCCGCTCTGCGGTCCCCGATGGAGGAGGCAGTGTGCACGGTTGAAGCCCCGGATGCTCGCACTTCCCACTGGGCCTCGAGGAAGGCGGTGGCTAAGCGAGCGCTAACGGGGGCTGCCTGTACAGGGGTGTGAGCCACGGTGCCCAGGGCCAGCTTGCTGAGGAGAAGCCGCGCGGCCGGCCTGCCGACTGGACAAAGGTCGCCACCACTTCCTTTCAGGCAGGCGCGTAGGGGCTGACTTGCAGGCCATCCTCCTGGTTTGGGGCGGGCACGGGCCCTTCAGGGACAACTTTCCTTTCCGGGTGTTTAGATATGGAAGCGGTTTTGCTATTCATCCGCAGTGAGGAAGCCCACTGTGAATGGGACGGCCGTTTGCATCCCATGGAAACTTGGCTCACTGGCCCTACCAGGGCTTCCGTTCATTAAGTTTATTAAAATGGTTTTATTTGTCTTAGTGAGTTTTAGAAGGTGGTTTCAGCTACTGCAGGGACAATAATTGACAGCTGAACAAGCCTTAGACGTGTGCTGTAACGTTTTGAACAAGGCTGCTTTTAATTTCCTAACTTTTATGAAATAACCTAGTTCTGTTTCCCTCTCCATACAATTGCAAAAACCTTGTGTATTTAGTTTTGTGTTTGTGCCTCTCCAATTTCTTTACTAGATTGTCAGTTCATTTAGTACAGGACTGCATCTTAAGATTCTTTTTCTAGAAATCTTGTGTATACCACGTGCCTTAAAAATTTAGTACTTTTTTTAAATAAGAGGAAATAGAGAGTAGAGATCTTTCATTCCTGTAAATTGTCTGTTGAAGCAGTACCTTATGCTGGATTTAGTAGGTTTTATATTAATTGGTTAGTAAAATGAGTAAGGAGGCTAGTAATCAAATTTTTAAAAGTACTTAGTAACTTTATTCAGTACTTTTGCCTACTTGTGTATTTTCTTCTTTCAGGCTGGAGCTACTCTGCCAGGGTTTAAAATTCTAAATGTGAATAAAGGGTAGTATTTTCGAGGAAATGAGAGTGAATAAATCATCTCTAACTTCTTTCAGCCTTTTTTTTTCCATAAGAGAGACCATATTAAACTTACATGTAAGTTAAGATTTTAATTTATAACTACTTTTGCTAAATTAGGGCTGAAGATTTAGGTTCTGTAGTATTTATAAGTACAGAAATGCTTTTAAGAATAATTAGCCAGGCTCGGCGCCTGTGGCTTAAGTGGCTAAGGCGGCAGCCACATACACCTAGGGTGGCAGATTCGAATCCAGCCCTGGCCCGCCAAGTAACAATGACGCTGCAACCAAAAAATACCCGGGCATTGTGGCGGGTGCCTGCAGTCCCAGCTACTTGGGAGGCTGAGGCAGGGGACTCACTTGAGCCCAGGAGTTGGAGGTTGCTGTGAGCTGTGATGCCATGGCACTCTACCCAGGGGGACAGCTTGAGGCTCTGTCTCAAAAAAAAAAAGAATAATTAGGCAGGCTGGGTGCCCATAACACAGTGGTTACCGCGCTGGTTACATGCACCAAGGCTGGAGGCTTCGAACCCAGCCTGGGCCAGCTAAACAACAATGACAACTGCAACAACAACAAAGAAAGCTAGGCATTGTGGCAGGCACCTATAGTCCCAGCTATTGGGAAGCTGAGACAAGAGAATCGCATAAGCCCAAGAGTTTGAGGTCGCTGTGAACTGTGATGCCACGGCATTCTACCGAGGGAGACATAGTGAGACTCTGTCTCAAAAAAACAGAATAATTAGCCAGATGAGGCTAGGGGAAAAAGCTAACTTTACATAGCAGTGAAAACCAAGCAGAAGTAAATACTGACGACTCTAAAGTTATAATATGATTGGGCAATCAGTTGCAGACATAATGTCCACTTACTGTGGAGGTTCAGTTTCTTGAGTTGTAAAATAGGGATAATAGGCTCTGTTTCAAAAAAAAAAATTAAAAAACCAACTACAACCAAAAAATAGCTGGATGTTGTAGTGGGTTCCAGTACTTGGGAGGCTGAGGCAAGAGAATCGCTTAAGCCAGGTTAGAAGTTACTGTGAGCTGCGATGCCATGGCAAACTACCCAGGGTGACAGCTTGAGGCTCTGTCTCAAAAAAAAAAAAAAAAATACATGAATGTGCCTTAGTAGTGCCACATGAACATATACACCTTGTTCTTCCATAGCCTCTACATAGGAAGAGTGATTGATTGGTATTTTATTGGTGCATGTTGTGATACTGAATATTAAGATAGACTTCTCTGGAAAATAAAGCAATTGTTATTGGGGGCAGAGGAGGGGGAGGAATGAGAGATAGAGGTTAGAGGTACAAAGTAGCAGATACAGAGGAGGAACAGTTCTGGGGATAGAGTGTACAATATGGGGACTAGTATTAAAATTGTACTGTAATAGGATTTTTTTTTGAGACAGAGCCTCAAGCTGTCCTCTTGGGTAGAGTGCCATGGCATCACAGCTCACAGCAACCTCCAAATCCCCGGCTCAAGCGAGTGTACTGCCTCAGCCTCCCAAGTAGCTGGGGCCACAGGCGCCCGCCACAATGTCCAGTTATTTTTTGGTTGCAGCCATCATTGTCGTTTTGGCAGGCCTGGGCTGGATTCGAACCCACTACCTTGGGTATGTGGCTGGCGCCTTAGCCACTTGAGCCACAGGTGTCAAGCCTGTAATAGGGATTTTTGTTAAATAAGTAGATTTTACCTGCTTTTGTCACAAAAATATAACTATGATAGGTATTTTCTTCACTATAGTAACCATTTTATCGTTTATCTACATGTTGTAGCATTGTATTGTAAACTTCAAACATACATGATAAAATTTATTTAAGAATCATGTAAAAGCCAGCTCTGTGCCCATAGCTCAGCGGTTAGGGTGCTGGCCACATACACTGTGGGGCTAGTGGGTTGGAACCCAGCCTCGGCCTGCTAAAAACAACAACTACAACAAAAAAATAGCCAGGCATTGTGGTGGGTGCCTATAGTCCAGCTACTTGGGATGCTGAGGCAGGAGAATCACTTAAGCCCTAGAGTTTGAGGTTGCTGTGAATTGTGATGTTACAGCACTCAAGCCAGGGTGACCCAGAGTGACCCAGGGTGAGGTAGTGAGACTCTGTCTCAAAAAAAAAAAAAAAGAAATAAAACCCCCCACTTGACAAACTTAAAAAAGAAAACAATATCTCTGTATTGTAGAATTAAGAGCACTCCTCACATTAGAACATGCTAGGTGTTAGACATTTCTGCATAACTATGTTTTATGTAAATAAACTTTTTTTTTCCTTTTTTGAGACAGACCCTCACTCTTTTGCTCTGGGTAGAGTTATGTGGTGTCATAGCCCACAGCTACCTCAAACTCTTGGGCTCAAGCAATCTTCGTGCCTTAGCTTCCCAAGATTCTAGGCTCCCACTACCACGGCTGGCTGGCTTGCTCTCTCACTCTCTCTCTCCTTTTCTTTTCTTTTTCAGTAGAGATAGGAGTCTTGCTTTTGCTCAGGGTAATCTCAAGCTCTTTTTTTTTTTTTTAGACAGTTTCACTATGTCGCCCTTGGTAGAGTGCTATGGCGTCACAGCTCACACCAACCTCAAAATCTCGGGTTTAAGTGATTCTCCTGCCTCAGCCTCCCAAGTAGCTGGGACTATAGGCACCCACCACAACGCCTGGCTTTTTTTGTTGTTGTTGCCGTTGTCATTGTTGCATAGGTGGCCCGGGCTCAAACCCACCAGCTTCGATGTATGTGGCTGGCGCCCTACAAGTGCTGCCAGGTCTCGAACTCTTGAACTCAGTTGGTCTACCCTTCTCAGCCTTCCAGAGTGCTAGGATTACAGATATGAGCCACTGTGTCCGGCCTATATGTAAGTAAACTTGAACAACTATCTAAAGTTCTGTAATGTCTCCAGAAGAAAATAAATTGCGGTCTGACAAATGGGTTGCAGATCTGTTCCAGGTCTTTTGGGTGGAACATGAGGGCCCCACATGATTGGACACTTACCTTTTTACTCTGCTGTGGGATCTCACCTACACTCAGGGTAAGCCACAGTGGCCTTTCTTTTCCTAGAAAACAGCATACTTGCTCCTACCTCAGAACCTCTGCACTTTTTTGTCTCTCTCTGCTTTGTTCCTTTCCCATCTCTTTTAAGTTTTTGCTCATTATTACTTCCTCAGCAAGTCCTCCTAACTACCCTAATTAAAATAGAAGCCCCTCAGCTCAACACCTGTGAATTTCGCATGCTTTATTTTCACTATAGCATTTAAACTCTTTCCAATATAATAGCCTCTTTTTTTTTTTTTTTTTTTTTTTGCTTACCGTTTCACTCTGCATCCAAAGGTAAACTCAATGAGGTGAAGGTTTGGTCTGTTTTATTCACTGTTGCACCCTTACTCCTAGAATATAGTATGTACTCAATAAATCTTTGTTGGTTAAATAAATGATGCAGGCAAATCACCTAGTCACAGGGAGCCACAGTGAAGCTGATACAGATTATATACCCAAGTAACCAAAATATAGATTATACGAGAAGTGGAGGAGTTGAATATCAAGAAGGGGTTCAGGAACTAAAGTGGTTTTCACACATCTGGTTAAACTGGACAAGTGAACATACGAAAATAAACCATTGGTGGGGTCGTCCCTGACTCTCCTGATTGGTATGTGAGTATTATAAAGGCTAGGGAATTCAGGAAAGACTGTGAGGATGACTCTGGCCTGTGGAATGCAGGCAGGGCTTCCTTGCAGAGATGCCATTGAACCGAGGAGGGTAGTGTAAACAAACACAGAGGAGGAAACCTAGTAACTGGTTAGGATGGCAATAGTGTGCTGACCTTTGGTAGAACACTGGGTGTGTGAAATGGTATTGGGGATTATGATTTAAAAGATGGATTTGGGCTGGGTGTGGTGGCTCACGCCTATAATCCTAGCACTCTGGGGGGCTGAGGCAGATGGATGGCTTGAACTCACAGGTTCAAGGCCAGTCGAGCAAGAGGGAGACCCTATCTCTAAAAATAGCTGGGTGTTGTGGTGGATGCCTGTTGTCGCAGTTAATTAAGACGGTGAGACCAGAGAACCACTTGAGCCCAGGAAGTTTGAGGTTGCTGTGAGCTATGATGCTACAGCACTCTACCCAGAGCAACATAGTGAGACTCTGTCTCAAAAAAAAAAAAAATAAAAATAAAAAGGTGGATTTGGAAATTTGGACTTACTGTAAGCAGTTGGTAGTCACTCTTAAGTTTTTAAGCAAAACAATGAAGTTGGCAGAGGTGTGTGTTACAGACCAGCACGCAACGCCATGCATTTGAGCCGAACCAAGGCAAAGGTCTGGGTCTGGTCCCCAGAGCAGGTGTGAGAGAGTATTTCAAAGGCAGAAGAAGCCCTCTGGCCCTGTTGGCACTTGTGTCTACCCAGGGTGACAAGATGGTATAGCCATTTAGAGTACAAAGAGGAGCACACAGGGCAGAGAAAACACCTGCATGGGGAGCCTGGTCTGAATTGCCACTTGTGTTCCACCTCTGGGACCAAAAGGAGACTCCTGTGGGAAAGCAAGAAGGCTGGGGGAGAGGAATGTGTCCTAGCCCCACCGGGTGACAAATTACTTAACACTCTGCAGCTCATCATCAGGGGCCCTTACCACATGTCTTTTCAAGTCTTTGTGAAAATGAAAGGTCAGCAGTGCCGGGACAGTGAAAAGCTGTATGTGTATTTCACTTGGTATAATTTTGTTTGTTGACTTTGGCAGTCGTGTTGCTTACAAATCTTAAGAATAATAGTACCTTCTTTTTTTCTTTTTTGAGACAGAGCCTCAAGCTTTTCCCCTGGGTAGAGTGCCCTGGCATCACAGCTCACAGCAACCTCCAACTCCTGGGCTCAAGCGAGTCTCCTGCCTCAGCGTCCCAAGTAGCTGGGACCACAGGCGCCTGCTACAACGCCCGGCTATTTTTTTGGTTGCAGCCATCATTGTTGTTTGGTGGCCCCTGGCTGGATCGAACCCGCCACCTTAGGTGTATGTGGCTGTTGCCTTAGCCACTTGAGCCACAGGCACCAAGCCTCTCTCTTTTTTTTTTTTTTTAAAAAGTAGTGTTCTCATTCTGTTACCAAGGCTGGATAGAGTGCACTGGCACTATCACAGCTCACTGCAACCTCCATCTAACTCCTGAGCTCAAGAGGTTCTCTTGCCTTGTACTCTCAAGCAGCTAGGACTACAGGTGCCTGCCACCATGACCTGCTAATTTTTTTTATTTTTATTTTTTAGAGACAAGATCTTTCTATGTTAACAGCCCCAGCTGTTCTTGAACTCTTGGGCTCAGGTGACCTTCCTGCCCTAGGCTCTGAAAGTGCTGGGATTATAGCACGAGAGGCTGCACCTGACACTAGATTGTTGTTTCCTGCTCCTTAAATTACCTGTTGTCCGTCCACATTATTTAAAGAAGGTTGACCAATTTCATTTTATTTTCTTTGAGCTGTATTTATTCCTTTTTTGATATGCTTTCATTTAATGAAGTTCACATTTTAAGTATTCATAAATATTAGTAAAATCAGTTGTGAAAATCACATTTGCTAAAATTTAGAGAGAATAAGCTGAAAATTCTAAGAGTCTTTGTGTTTAAAATTTCAATAAGTTATTTTTAAAATGTTTAGTTCTCTCAGCTGTGGAGTCCTTGAGGATGTGACCTTTGATCATCTTCAGAACTTCTTTGTCTGCTACATAAATAGCTACTTAGTGTGTATATTAAACAAATGGCCATGTGCAAATAACCCTAGTAGGTGGGAGTTAACTCCATTTGAGCCCCTGTGAGAAGTGAAGTGGGTGGGTTCCCAACTGTTGCTCTGCATATCTTGTTGCAGAACCCTAGTTGAAGTGAAATTTAACGAAGTTTTCTTGGTTAGCTGTGTTTTGTTTAGTTATGTTTTGTTTTTTTGAGACAGTCTCAAGCTATTGCCCTGGGTAGAGTGCCGTGGCGTCACAGCTCACAGCAACCTCAAACTCTTGGATTTAAGACATTCTCTTGCCTCAACCTCCCAAGTAGCTGGGACTATAGGCATCAGCCACAAGGCCTGGCTATCTTTTTTTGTTGTTCCAGTTGTCATTGTTTTAGCTGCCCCCGGCTGGGTTTGAACCCCCCAGCCTCTGTGTATGTGGCCGGCACCCCCTTGTTTAGCTGTTTTTAAGCCTGCCCCTGCCTTGTGGCTAATCCTAAAGAATAAAAAAAAAAAATCTCTGTTGTAGGCTCTAAGCTGTGATTGCCCTTCAGTTCCAGAGGTTGGGAGCAGAGTGTCACCAGGTCTGAGAGGAGCGAAGCAACTCATTCCTTTTGGGACATTCACACTGCTGCCCTGTTTTCAAACTGTAAGTCAGAATGAGATAATTCATTTTCTTAGTTGGGGCCAAAGAGTACCTGCCACCCAGCTTTAATAGGGAGCTCTGTTTTCTGCAGACAGTTTTTGGTTTTTCATAAATTGTGGTGGAAATGTTAGACTTAGTATAATAAGCCTGTTCAGGTATATAAATTAGCTGTCTCAGTGGCATATGAGAATAAGCATTTATGATCATGCTCACAGCTCTGTGGGTCACCTGGGATAGTTCTTTTCTATGCATTTCCGTCTGTTGTGATCAGTGGGCTGAACACTTGTTTGGATTGATTATCAACTCAGTGTGATAATACTGCATTTATTATTGTTACTATTATTTTATTTTTGAGACAGAGTCTCAAGCTGTCACCCTGGGTAGAGTGCAGTGGCGTCACAGCAACCTCTAACTCTTGGGCTTAAGAGATTCTCTTGCCTCAGCCTCCCAAGTAGATGGGACTACAGGTGCCCATCACAATGCCCAGTTATTTTTTTGTTGCAGTTGTCATTGTTGTTTAGCTGGCCCAGGCTGGGTTCGAACCTGCCACCCTTTGTGTATGTGGCTGGCGCCATAACCACTGTGCTATGGGCACTGAGCCAATACTGCATTTATTATTAATATAGTATGTTATAACCCCTGTAACCTCCATATTTGTTGTCTATCCCTAATGACTCTTAAGACTAAAACTGTTAATCATTAAGTCTAAAAGCTGTCACCGTTTTATTCAGAGAGTTTGGCATAATGCCTAGTGTCAAGGTCTGCTTCTGACATTGACTTGTCAGGGCCTGGGACTGGCCAGGTCTTGGACCTGGCCGTTCTGGATGTGGACCGCTAAGCTACCTTGCTCAAGAACAGTTTCTTTTAGGTGCCTGAGGGCTATCTACTTTAGCTGGAGAGAGAAGGAGAGAGAAAGAGAGAGAGAGAGTGTGTGTCTTAGAGAGAGTAAGCAGTCTTCTTAGAACAGATAGATCTTAGTCTTTAGCAGAGCTTGGTAATCTTCAGCCGAGAGACGCCATGCTGGCGTTCTACAGGCAGGAGAGGAGACAGAGTCCAAGTAAGCATCTCTGTGATAGAATGCCCATGCTTTTTGACTGCCTTCTCCTCCAGCCTAATATAAGGCTGAGGTCGTGCCTCTCAACACCACAGGTGTAGAGACTGCCAATTTACCAATGCTCTCATCTGGCGAGCTCTCTCGTGCTTGTTAGAACTGAATCTCTCTCCATGCCCTTTTCACCAAGCTGTTCCATTACAAGTATTTCCTATAACTCACTCTTCCTAGCCATAGGCTATACAGGCTGCTACACCTAGTACTTAGGGCATAACATGTCCAGGAAATGCTGTTTGAATGGACAAATAAGGTAATTGAGGGGCTGGGAGTTTAATTTCCTTTGGTTAAAGGCCAGAGTCTATGACTTGAAGAATGGAATAGTTGGTGAGTTAGTAAGGATCCTGACTGATTTGCAGATTAGTTCTGGGACTCAGTAGTAGTTAAACTGTGGGACTAAAAATCCAAGATATACTAGAAAGTTATATGTGTAACTATTATGTTACCAACTGGTCATAAGTCTTATTGCTAAGTGCTATTTTTTCTCTGTTATCCACAGTTTGCTTTAGTTCATTTATCAGCCAAATTCATGCATTGGCTATTTGGAAATAAAATTTGCAGATGTTTTGTGGATTGAGCCCTCTGGGTACATGGTCCTCATGTTCTCTTCAGGCCACCAGTACCACATCCTATGACCTGGGAGACATCTCTCTGTGAACCATGTCATCTTCTGCTAACAAGATAATGTACAATCTGCCTTCCCTCAGCAAATTCCTAAGTAGGCTAAATAAATAAATTACTATATGCTTTTGTCAACATGTAGTTTTAAAAAGAACATGTATCAGCAGAAAAATTTGAATTTCTTTGTAGAGATCATTCAAAAGGATTCATTTGTGAAATTGATAAATGCATTTTATTTATAAGGTAGATTTGTATATTGTTAGGCCTGACTTTTTATTCTGTAGAGTATTTAAGTAATAAATACATTTTTGGGGGGGGGGGGCCTGGGCTGGGTTTGAACCTGCCACCTCCAGCATATGGGGCTGGTACCCTACCCTTTTGAGCCACAGGCGCTGCCTATAATATTAATATTTGTAATGAAAATATTTTTCGAAAATATTTTTCTTTTTGAGAGGAGAAATGGTGTAAAATTTTGAATTGCATGTAAGCTGTTGTGATCATTCTGTGAAAGTCTCATTCCATTTTGCACCATTCAGATTTGAAGAGCGCATCATCCTGCCACTGGTACCAGCAGTTTCTCTGTTCTGTGATCAATGTGATTTGCAGGCACTTCTTAAGTCACAAGCGAAATGAGCCCAGGGCGTGGAAAATATGACTTTTACATTGGCCTGGGGTTGGCTATGAGCTCCAGCATTTTCATTGGAGGAAGTTTCATTCTGAAAAAAAAAGGCCTTCTGCGACTTGCTAGAAAAGGCTCTATGAGAGCAGGTAGGTGGTACTCGGTGTGACTTTAGCATGTACTTTGTAGAAGACTACCTCTTATTCTTAGTAAGTGTATTTGAAACTTTATGACTGTTCCAGGGTTGGAAATGTTTATAGAGAGTCAAACATCAGTTTTGTAATGAGAAAAATAAAAAGTAAGAAGATAGCATAATTTATTAACTCCTACAGTTACTGTCAAAGTGGAAACAAGGACCAATCCAAATTAGCGTCCAGCCTTTTCTTTGAATTTCAGTATGTCTTCAGAGAAGAAAATAAGGGTCCATGATTAGAATCAGAACTTATTGAAGAACATATTTTGTCTATGACAGTGAAAGTTCTGGTTTTTACCTTAGACATTTTTCTTTTTTTTTTGTAGAGACAGAGTCTCACTTTACTGCCCTTGGTAGAGTGCCATGGCAGTGTCACACAGCTCACAGCAACCTCCAACTCCTGGGCTTAGGCCATTCTCTTGCCTCAACCTCCCGAGTAGCTGGAACTACAGGTGCCTGCCACAACACCCGGCTCTTTTTTGTTGCGGTTTGGCCGGGGCTGGGTTTGAACCCATCACCCTTGGTATATGGGGTCAGCACCCTACTCATTGAGCCACAGGCACCGCCCCACATTTTTCTTGATAATCTCAAATTAGCAGGCAGGAAGGAAAGTTTCCGTGTCTGGAACTGTACCCAGTTCAGTGAACTCTCCTGGATATTGTAAGTTGTTTCTCCAGAGACTGCTGACAACTCGAAAGACCCTGGGGGATATCACTGTGATTGACCCCACTGATACCTCGGCACCTCTCTGAAGCATTCATGACAACTTCCAGTGGCTATGGGGCACTGTGGTCCCTTGCCATCCTTCTGCCTCTGCTTCAGTTCTAGACCCAGTTGAACCTCAGGAATATACCTGCTTTGGCAGTAAGAAATATCACCCTCTCTCTTCCCTGTGGCATCTTTAGGGCTAGCCCTAATTCAGCAGTCTTCAAACATAAGAGCACATTGGTGAAGAGGAGAAGGCATTGGCATCTACTGCTTAGTCCCCCAGCCCCTCATTTTTTGTCCAAGGAGAGAGGTACTTTCATTATCCATGATGAATATACTTGTAAAGGATTCATTCTCCTTTGCTTTTTCTTTTGGAGAGTGGCTTAAGTGCTGATTGCTTCCTGACTATTAGTTTGATCAAGGGGAAAGCCCAGGAAAAAGCAGAGTGTTTTTTGGTAGTCCCAGAGTGTGAGACCTGTCCTGGTCAGCACAGGACCACTGTCTCTAAGACTGTCACCTCGTAAGTGGGACTTTCCCTCCCCAAATGGCTTGTCCACTTCAGACTAATTAATTTGAAGTTTGGCTATTTCTCATTGGTTCATTTTCTTTGTTTCTTTTTTTTGAGACAGAGTCTCAAGCTGTCGCCCTGGGTAGAGTGCTGTGGTATCACAGCTCACAGCAACCTCCATCTCCTGGACTTAAGCAGTTCTCTTGCCTCAACCTCCCAAGAAGCTGGAATTACAGGCGCCTACCGCAACACCCAGCTATTTTTTGGTTGTAGTTGTCATTGTTGTTTGGCAGACCCGGGCTGGATTTGAACCTGCCAGCTTTGGTGTATGTGGCTGGAGCCTTAGCCGCTTGAGCTACAGGCACTGAGCCAGTTCATTTTCTTTACTTTGTTGAAGCTGAGTTCACAAAACAAAAGAAGGAAATGTGAGCTGAATGTAAGGATTGAGTTTGTTCCTTCCTTAGAGTCTAGTCCAATCCTAAACATTTTTACGTTTTTGGCTGTTTTTGGCAGGGGTTGGGTTTGAACCCATCCCCTCTGGCGCCCTTCCCTTTTGAGCCACAGGTGCTGCCCACACCTGAACGTTTTTAAACATTCTCATAATCCTCACATTCCCTTATTACTGTCTAAGAAATATATACAGTGATGCAGAAACAGATCTTATACAGTGATGCAGAAACTTTTATTTACAATAGTAATAGGCTGGGTGTGATGGCTCACACCTATAATCCCAGCACTGTAGGAGGCCAAGGCAGGAAGATTGCTTGAAGCTAGAAGTTTGAACCAGCCTGAGTAAGACCTTGTCTCTACACAAAATAGAAAAATCAGCCAGGTGTAGTGGCATATGTCTTTAGCCCCAGTTAGTGAGAGGCTGAGGCGCAAGAGTCATTTGAGCCTAGGAATTTGAGGTTGTAGTGAGATGTGGTGCCACTGTACTCTAGCCAAGGCAACAGAGTGAGACCCCATTTCAACAAAACAAAAATAAAAATAAAGCAGTTAATAATCAGCAACTGAGATATGTTTAAATCCGTCATTACTAATAGTGTAACGTGCTTGTAACTTATATAAGAGTGATAATCTTCCAAAGATGTGAAATATTTCTTCATTCACAGGTCAAGGTGGCCATGCGTATCTTAAAGAATGGTTGTGGTGGGCTGGACTGCTGTCAAGTATGTATACAACATTTCAAGAAAACAGCTATATGTTAAAATATTTGCATCTACTACTGTAGCCTCATGTTATTGGCAAATAAAGAAATCTTGGTTTTCTACTTAAGAAAACTGACATATAATATTTAAGCATGTGGAAGTTATTGAGCAGTTTAATAGCTTATTAATTTGACAAGACTTTTTACTCATCTGATTAAAACATTTGATACACCTGTGTATTTTAACAAATTGTGTTCAATTTAAGAAGGTAATTTTGAAAGTAAAAGGTTATAAAGAAATCTTGTTTTTAGTTTTTCATTCTCTATTCTCATTTCAATAGAAAAAGAAGTAGGAAGTAGGCATGTATTTGGTAAGATTATCCATCCTTATATTAATGATTGACTTTTAAAAGGTACATGGGAAAAATTATCCTTAAGACATTGAGCCTTGACTGTTTACAGTATTTTTTGCTCATCTCTCTTTGCCAGGTATTGTTCTAGGTGCTGGAGTACATTAATTAGTGAGAGAAACCCTTAAAAAGCCTTGCCTACAGCTGAGTGCCCATAGCTCACTGGGTAGGGTGCCAGCCACATATACCGCCCCTGGCTGGTGGATTTGAACCCGACCCAGGCCTGTTAAACAACAATGACAACTACAACAGAAAAATTAGCCGGGTGTTGTGGAGGGCACCTGTAGTCGCCAGTTACTTGGGAGGCTGAGGCAAGAGAATAGCTTAACTTAAGCCCAAGAGTTGGAGGTTACTGTGAGCTGTGACGCCATGACATTGAACTGAGAGTGAGAAAGTGAGACTCTGTCTCAAAAATCCCTGCCCACTTGAAGCTTACATTCTAGATTGGAAACACTAAACAAGATAAATGAGTTAAAATGTCTGGGTGTGGTCATAAATGCTAGGAAGAAAGAGTATAGTCAGAAGGGGCATGTAAAATGGGAGGTAGAGAGGTTTAAAATGTCAGACAGGGAGGTAGCCAGGACAAGCCTCTTCAAAGAGGTACTTGGGAAGATGTAAAGGGAATGAGGGATCTGCCCATGTGGATATTTTAGGGAAAATATTTGAAGTAACTGTGAAGCCATGAAGTAGGCCCACGGCTGGCCAATGTGTGTGTGGTAGGAGCCTCCAAGATACCCCCAGCGTGTTCACCTGGTGTGGGCACCTTTGTGTAACCTCCTGTCACATCAAATTAACTGCTGGTTCAGTGTGTTCAAAGAACACTGTGGAAGTGATGATGTATGACTTGTGATGCTGTCATAAAAGGCACTGCAGCTTTTCCCTTGATTGCTTGGATTGCCCACTCTGGAGAAGCCCCTGGGCCCTCACTCAGAGAGCCACCCAGATGTGGGTCCTTCAGCTCCAATCCAACCTTCACAGACTGTAGCCCCAGTGTGAATCCTTTTTTTCTTTTGCAATTTTTTTTTTTTTTTTTGGCTGGGGCCAGGTTTGAACCTGCCACCTCCAGTATATGGGGCCAGCGCCCTACTCCTTTGAGCCACAGGTGCTGCCCTTTTTTTTTTGAGACAAAGCCTTGAGCTGTCATCCTGGGTGAATTGCTGTAGCATCACAGCTCACAGCAACCCCTACTTCTGGGCTTAAGTGATTCTCTTGCTTTACCCTCCTAAGTAGCTAGGACTACAGGCGCCTGCCACAAAGCCCAGCTATTTTTTGGCTGTAGTTGTCATTGTTGTTTGGCGGCCCCAGGCTGGATTTAAACCAGCCAGCTCCAGCGTATGTGGCTGGTGCCTTAGCCACTTGAGCTACAGGTGCTGAGCCGTCCCGTAAATCTTGACTGCATCTTTTAAGACGAGTGTCCTTAAACTATGGCCTTCTGGGTGTTTTTGCCACCGCTGCCTGTCCTGCTTAGCAGCCGGCTCATCCCAGGCCCCGCAGTCTGGCCCTCCAACTGTCTGAGGGACAGTGAACTGGCCCCCTGTTTAAAAAGTTTGAGGACCCCTGTTTTGAGAGATCCTGAGTGAGAACTCCTTACTGACCCGTTTCTTAAGTCTTAACCACAGAGATCATAAGGGTAAATGGAGGTTGCTTTAAACTGCCAAATTTTAGGGTGCTTGTTAGGTAGCACTAAATGACTAAAACCTCAGGAAACATTCAACTGGCAGGAGAAGCAGGAAGGGCGTGAATAGGGAGTAAGTAACAGGAGGTGATTTCAGAGACGCTGTGAGAGCCCAGATGATGTGGACTTTATAGGTTATGGAAACGACTGTCTTTTGTGTTAGGTGGGAGGTCATTCAATACTTCTGAGCAGAGAAGGGCTGGATCTGACTTGGGTTTAATAGGATCTCTCTGGCTGCTGTGTTGAGGCACAGAATGCATAGGGGCAAAAGCAGAGAAACCAGGGGAAGCTCTTGCAATAATCAGATATGAGGCAATGACAGACCAGTGCAGTAGCAGTGAGTGCAGTGAGAAGCAGTAGAATTCTGGATCCATGTTTTTATATTATTTTATTTTTTTGGTGAGACAAAGTCTTTTTTTTTTTTTTTTTTTTTTGAGACAGAGCCTTAAGCTGGCCCCCTTGGTAGAGTGCAGTGGCATCACAGCTCACAGCAACCTCCAACTCTTGGGCTTAGGCGATTTTCTTGCCTCAGCCTCCCATGTACCTGGGACTACAGGCACCCGCCACAATGCCTGGCTATTTTTTGTTGCAGTTGTCACTGCTGTTTTAGTTGGCCGGGAACTGGGTTCCAACCCACCACCCTCAGTATATGGTGCCAGCACCCTACCCACTGAGCCACAGGCACCATCCTGGGCCGTGAATTTTAAAGCATGACAACCAGGCTCAAACACATCGTTAGTGATCAAAATAGGAACCATTGTAATCAACACATGTTTGTGAATGAGAAATAAGTTTGTTTATTTCTGTAGCCTAGAAATCTGTACTTCTGGATTTGGTGAACTCTTAGAAAGCATTTTTTTCATCCTGCTGGTTGTGGACGTGTTTTCCTTACAGAAAATTGTCAAGATGCTTACGGAGTGGCAGTCGGTTGGTGAGAGTTCAGGTGAATGTGGCAGATGAGGCAAAACTTTATAGGACAATTTCTTTCTTTTCTTTTTTTTTTTTTTTGAGACAGAGCCTCAAGCTGTCCCCCTGGATAGGGTGCTGTGACATTACAGCTCACAGCAACCTCCAACTCCTGGGCTCAAGCAAGTCTCCTGCCTCAGCCTCCCAAGTAGTTGGGACCACAGGTGCCTGCCACAACGCCCGGCTATTTTTTGGTTGCAGCCGTCATTGTTGTTTGGTGGGCCCGGGCTGGATTCGAACCCACCACCTTAGGTGTATGTGGCTGGTGCCTTAGCCATTTGAGCCACAGGCACCGAGCCTATAGGACAATTTTTTTCAACTTTTGAAGCATTGGTTGTGCAACATGTGGTCCAACGTCATTGTGGAGAAGAATCGGGCCCTTTCTGGTGCCAGCTGCAGTGTTGAAGTTTTTGGTGCATATCATCAATTTGCCGAGCAGACTTCTCTGATGTGATGGTTTTGCCAGGATTCAGAAAGCAGCACTGGATCAGACGGGCAGCAGGCCACCAAACAGTGACCATGACCTTTTTTGGTTTGGGAAGTGCTTGGAGGGCCCCGTCAGTGCAGCCACTGAGCTAGTCATCACCAGTTGTTATATAAAATCCACTTTTCATCGCACTGCAAGGTCAAGTCAAGAAATGGTTTATTGTTGTCTAGAATAAGAAAGACAGCATTTGAAAATGATCATCACTCTGATTTTCAGTCAGGTCATGAGGCACCTGCTTACTGAGCTTTTTAAATTTTCCAATTTGCTTCAAATGCCGGAACAACTGTAGAATGGTTGATGTTGAGTTCTTTAGCAGCTTCTTGTGTAGCTGTCAGAGGATCAGCTTCAGTGCTTGCTCTCAGCTGGTCATTCTCAGCTTCTGATGGCTCGTCACTATACTCTTCATCTTCAAAGCACTTTCCTTTGCAAAACCTCTTGAACCCCTCACTGCATTTCCTGGAACAAATGTGTTGATGTGAGTTGTCTCTGCTGCTTTAGGACCCAATTTGAACTCCAGTAAGATAATTGCTTGAATTTACTTTTTGTCTAACATCATTTCCATAGTCAAAAATAAATGGCAAGTAGACAAAAAAAATACAACAAGCTATGAGTGTAAAAATGGTGTATGAAATAGCCATTTATTTATTAGGTTTTTTTTAATTTTTTGAGGCAGTCTTAAGCTGTCACCCTGGGTAGAGTGCCTTGGCATCACAGCTCACAGCAACCTCCAACTCTTGGGCTCAAGCGATTCTCTTGCCTCAGTTTTTCTATTTTTACTAGAGATGGGGTCTCAATTTTTGCTCAGGCTGGTCTTAAACCTGTGAGCTCAGGGCATCCACCCATCTTACCCTCCCAGAGTGCTAGGATAACAGGCGTGAGCTACTACATCCAGCCAATAACCATTTATTTGAGAATATATTCCAATATCAAATGGCAGATTTCAACAATGCAGAAATGTAATTACTTTTGCAACAGAACTTATGCACTTCAGATAAGTGCAAATTCCAGCGGCAAGGGCATCCAGCCTATGGCCTGTGGTCTGCATGCTGATTTGTCAGGACTTTTTTTCCTCATCAATTTTCATCAGTGTTTGTGTATTTAATGTGTGGCAGTGGAAAAAAAGTTTGGATACCCCTATTCTAGAGCAGAGGTCCTCAAACTTTTTAAATAGGGGGCCAGTTCACTGTCCCTCAGACTGTTGGAGGGCCGGACTGTGGGCCCCACGACAAGTCGGCTGCTAAGCAGGACAGGCAGCGGGTGGCAAAAATACCCGGCAGGCTGTATAAATGTCCTAGGTGGGCCACGAGTGGCCTGCGGGCTGTAGTTTGAGGACACTTGTTCTAGAAGACTCAGCTGAGAGTGAACCTTTAAAATGGACTAAGAAGTGTCAGAGTTTAGTGCCAAGAATAAGCTGGTACTCTGGGAAGGGTTTACCCGAGGAGTGAATTAGGGAGTGTACACTCTCATTTGTGTACGCTGGATATCTCTGACCTTGGTCCTAAACTCCTAGTGTTATTTGGCTACCTGGCAGAAGACAGTAAAAATTCTCCATTAAAGAAATATTGTCTTCACCTTATTATTATTATTTTAGAGACAGTGTCTCTCTCCGTTGCCCAGGCTTAGAATGCAGTTGTCTGATTGTAGTTCACTATGACCGTGCACTCCTGGACTCAAATAGTCCTGCCTCAGCCTCCCAAGTAGCCAGGACCATAGGCATATGGCACCACACCCGGCTAATTTTTTACTTCTTGTAGAGACAGAGTCTTGCTATGTTACCCAGGCTGGTGTGAAACTCTTGGCCTCAAGTGATCCTCCTGCCTTGGCCTCCCAAAGTGCTCAGATTACAACTAGAAGCTGTCGTACCCAACCACTTTCAATAAGTAATTAAAGAAAAGATATCTTAAAAGGAGAAAGGGATCACCTGAGGCTAGGAGTTTGAAACCAACCCCAGCAACATGGCAAGACCCTGTCTCTGCAGAAAATAGAAAAATTAGCTCGGCATGGTGGCATTCACCTGTAGTCCCAGCTACTCAGAAGGGGCTGAGTCAGGAGGATCCCTGGAACCCAGGAGTTTGAGGTCACAATAAGCTATGATCTTACCACCATACTCTATCCCAGGCAGTAGAGTGAGACCCTATTTCAAAATATAAAAGAAATAAAATGCGTATGAGATTGAGAAAATGTAGGAAAAACTAAGGGAAAATTGGTTCATGGAATCTCCAGATACCGGAATTGTTAATGTGCTTAATATAAGGAAATTCTATCAATAAACTGGACTATAGTAATATTACAGATTTATGGAAGAACTAAAAGACATTAGGGAATTAAAAAATGCAGTAGTGAGGCCGGGTGTGGTGGATCACGCCTGTAATCCCAGCACTTGGGAGGCCAAGGTGAGTGGATTGCCTGAGCTCACAGGTTTGAGACCAGCCTGAGCCAGAGCAAGATCCTGTCTCTAAAAAATAGACGAGTGTTGTGGCAGGCGCCTGTAGTCCCAGCTACTCAGGTGGCTGAGGCAAGAGAATCTCTTGAGCCCAAGAGTTTGAGGTTGCTGTGAGCTATGAATCCATTGCACTCTACTGAGGGGGACAGCTTAGTATTGTCTCCAAAAAAAAAAAAAAAAAAGTAAGAGTGAAAATGGAATTGCCTTCACCTTAGGTTTAGTATGGCTGAAGACATAGTGAACTAGAGATGGTCTGGAAGAAATTATCTAGAATGAAGCAAGCAGAGACAAAAGGAGAGTTGTGAAACATAAAGGATCCAGTGAATCATTGGAGTTTTAGAGTAAGAAGGGACACACAGACTGGAGGAGAAGAGATTTTTGATGGGAAGATGGCTGAAAATTTTCTAAAACTGACCAGTTATTCAAACCACAGATTGAAGAAGCCCCACAAAACCAATGAAGAATCTCCGAAAAGGAAACCGGGCCTAAACACATCATAGTAAAACTGACAGCTTAGTTATCAGCAACAAGCTTCAAAGTGCTGAGAATGTAGTTGGCAGTAGAATCCTCTACTTAATAACAATATCCTTCAGGAATAAAAGTAGACCAACTGACAGTGTAACCTCACTAAAGCCAATTTAAAAGGGTGTTCAGTTAGCAGAAAAGAAAGTGATGTAGGCTCGGCGCCTGCGGCTAAGGCACCAGCCACACATACCTAAGGTGGCGGGTTCGGGTTCGAATCCAGCCCGGCCCGCCAAACAACAATGATGGCTGCAACCAAAAAATAGCCAGGCATTGTGGCGGGCGCTTGTGGTCCCAGCTACTTGGGAGGCTGAGGCAGGAAACTTGCTTGAGCCCAGGAGTTGGGGGTTGCTGTGAGCTGTGAAGCCACAGCACTCTACCCAGAGGGAAAGCTTGTGGCACTTAAAAAAAAAAAAAAAAAAAAGAAAGTGATCTAAGTGGAAGTTCAGAGATACAGGAAGGGAGTAAGTCTGTGAGTACATCTGAGGGAGTGCTGATGAAGAAAAGTGATAAGAAGTGGCTCATGGACTTAAATATCCACACATAAAATTTTAAAATGTACAATATTACACGATACCACAACTGTGCTTACTATAAGGAACTGGACTGCAGTAACATTGCAGATTTGCAGCGAATAAATTGGTAGGTTTAATAGATAAAAGGTAAATGAATAGATTAAAGGTTTCTAAGGTTCTGACATTATCAGGAAGGAGAGTAGAGGTAAACATTAACATTATAGACCCCACAGGTTAGAGATTTGTTCTATATTTTCTAGTAAAAAGAGAGGAAATGTAATTCCTCATTATGGAGGAAAGAATGGAATGATAAATTGTTTTTACAGCAATGAAAACTAGAAAATTGAGTTGCCAGACAGATGCCCCATAGGTAATGGAAGCAGTAAGACAAAATCCAGAAAGTGGGACTTCTCCCCCTTAAAAGAACTCAGTGTTATTGGATAAATGGGGATGGGAGAGTATCCTAGATAAAAGATACTTGAGAACGCAGATAAATTCTGATTATATATCACAGGAGCAAGTCGTGTATAGAAGACATTTTAGAGGTCAAAGGGGAAAGAGTTTATTAACACAATTAAAAGGGAAATGCAGAGTATGAAAGGGGATAACTCACAGGCTTACTCAACAAGATTCATGCCTGAGGCTTGGCACCTGTGGCTTAATCGCCTAAGGCACCAGCCACGTACACCTAAGGTGGCGGGTTCGAATCCCCAGCCCAGGCCCGCCAAACAACAATGATGGCTGCAACCAAAAAATGGCCGGGCATTGTGGCAGGCATTGTGGCGGGCGCCTGTGGTCCCAGCTACTTGGGAGGCGGAGGCAGGAGACTCGCTTGAGCCCAGGAGTTGGAGGTTGCTATGAGCTGTGATGCCATGACACTCTACCCAGGGGGACAGCTTGAGGCTCCGTCTCAAAAAAAAAGAAAAATACACTTGTTTTGTTATTTTGATTTCTTAAAATTAAAGTGGCAGAAACTCAATAAAATAAATTAGTAAAGGAAAGAGGCCTTATATAGTAAATGTTAGAACAGCTGATTAGCCATTTGGGGAAAAAATACATTTAAGTAAATCCTTTGTGGATTAAATATTTAAATGTTAATAAAACCTTGGAAGAATATGTAAGTAAACATATTCCTTCCTATCTCTGAGGTGGCGAAGGCCTTCCAGGATTGCAACACAGTCAGAAATTACAAAGGACTTTTGTGATATAATTCTAAACATGTTTTTATGATTCTATGAAAAATTTAAGATTTTCTGGCTGGGCATAGTTGCTCACACTCCAGGAGGCCAAGACAGGTGGATTGCTTGAGCTCAGGAGTTCAAGACCAGCCTGACCAAGACCCCATCTCTTAAAAAAAAAATAGCCAGGCCCTGTGTTGGGTGCCTATAGTCCCAACTACCAGGGAGACAGAGGCAGGAGAATGACTTTGAGCTAGAGTTTGAGGTTGCTATGAGCTATGATGCTATGGCACTCTACCAAGGGCAACAAAGTGAGACTCTGTCTCAAAAAAAAAAGAAAGAAAAATTTAAGATTTTCTGGACAGATTTTTAAAAATCACCATGAGTAGAATTTGTTAAAAACACAAATTGACAGAAGGTAAAAGGCTGGTCTCCCTAACTTGGAATGAACTCTTCCAAATCAATGGGGTGGGGGGAAGCCCATTGGAAAAAACAAGGTAAGTGTTACTAACAGTTATTTAATCGATATAGAGTTTCAGTTTGAAAAGATGCAGAACTTTTGGGGATGAATGATGGTGATGGTTGCACAACAATGTGAATGTATTTAAAGCTGTTGAATTGTACAATATTTTTAATAGCTAAAATGGTTTTATGGATATCATACCACAATAAAAAGTTATAACTTGTAAATATGTATGTACTTTCCAGTTTCTTCCCATAAAGGTATAACCCTTGCACCATATTAGCCTTATTTCCAAATTAGCTACTTAAATTTTAATGCTTATGTTTTCTAAGTGCTGTGCTGACATCTGTAAGTAGGGGAAGAAAGGAAAAAGTAAGTAAAAGATCCAGTTGCTATCTTTGAAGTTCTTACAATTTATCTACAAGGACAAGAAACAACTTGCATGTATTATCCTTTTGAATTAGCAGATGGCAGCCTATTTAGGAGCTAGCCTGGAAGGGACTGTGAAAGTGAGTTATAGATGGGAGAGGATCTCAAGGTTGGCTCAGGTATATTTGTTATTTGCTCTTTGCGCCAGACACCTCTTCACTTTCCACTAACAAGATGGTTCTCCAACTTTATCATGTGTCAGAATCATTTGGAATGCTTGTTAAAACAATCCCAGCTTTCTGAGTGGTAGGCTGGGGCCTACAAATTTCATTTCTAACAAGTTCCCAGCTGCTGTTGGTCCAGTGATCACACCTTGGATATCACTACTCTAACCTTAGAATTAGCACTCAATACCATAATCCTGTTTATGAGTCTAATTCTCCTTCAGACTCTGAGCTCCTAGGATAGGAACTGTCTTTGTCTTTATATCCCCAGTTCTAACCCATCATTTATAAATATTTTGCAAGAAAAAATGCAGTAAGTGATAAGTTTGGTGTTACAGTCACGTTTTTAAATCTGATTTTTTTTTTTTTAAGTTTCTATAGTAAAGTAGAACACCCTCGTAGCAGTCATCCCAAAATGCAGTCTACATGGCAACAATTGGCTGATGCTGAGTGGTGTCAGCCCTAAAGCTGCACCTGCCACAATCCTTCACAATCCTTCCTGCATTATACCTGCACCCTGGGTCACATCTTTGTCCTCTTTCTGGTCCCCTAAGGGTATGGATTTTTGAAATCAAAAAGACAAGAACAGTCTTGTGATTGTTCTCTTTTCTGCTGTTACATCCTTTTCCTAAAATATAAGTACAGAAGCACTGGGGATTTGAATAGAGGACTAGAAAATTAATCCTAGTGGTAGTAATTTTTCCCTGAGGGAAAATGGTGAGCATTTTGGAATACTATCCCATCACTAATCTTTAAAGTTTTGGGTTGCCAGATGAGAAACTGACCAGTGTTATGGGGCAGAGATGGGAGAAGTAGAAGAATTGGTTAAGGGAAATCAAGAGAAAGGCAAAGGTGCCCAAGCTGGGCCCTGAATGTTGAGCATTGGAATAACCACTTCATGTACATTATTTAATTGAATGATCAACCCCTGGGGGATAAGTATGATTATCTCCACGTGACAGGTGAAGAGAGTAAGGCTCACAGGGGTTAAGAAATTTGCATAAGTAGAGTTAGCATTTAAACCTGTAATTATTTGCCCCCAGAATCCATGTTTTCAAACACTCTGTCAATAATACCACACTGAAAGCATAGGCTAACAGAAGACATTTCGGGCAGAGAGAAACTGGCATGAGGGCTTTTGAGTACATTATACCACATTCTGACAATCAAGTATGGTTCTCACATAGAGATTAACAAGGGAAGTTTCTAGATGACTCTAGAAAGATCAACTGGAGCTGGGCCATTTTTGGCCCTCATGCCATGTTAAAGAAATTTATTCTGAGAGGCTTCAACATGAAGATGCTAAAAGAAAAAGAAAAAGATTATCTTCTCAAAACCTTGGTCCATTCTGATGGAGGAGTTGTATAGTTCTGATTGCTATACCTGAATTAATTCATAATAAAACTAGAGCAGACCAGAAACAATGTCAGAGCAAGTAAGACTCTTCAGCCTAAAAAGGCAGAGGGAGAGTCCTTGAAGTTATTTCATAAACAGCAAGGTGAGGGTGAAGAGGAACAGAAGTCTCTAAATGCTGTGATCAGAGGACATTCTTGATGGTTAAAAAACCTTCAGTTGCCTGCCATGTCCATGACCGTTCTCAGAAAAGGCTTGCTCTGTGTTGTGTGACCTTATTATCCTGTCAAAACCAATAGAGCCAGGTACCTGCCCAAGACAGCCAGGTAGGCTAGATGTAAGGGAGCTGATGTAGGATGTCAGGAGATCCCTTTCTGGTGTGTGTGTTGGGGGTTGCCCATACTGATTAGTGACAATCATATTTTGCATATTCTGTCATTGGGATATTTTTAGTTGACACACTAATAAAAGCAGGACCTGGGAATTAAATGACAAGTCAGTGTTTTGTAGCAATGCACTAGTGAAAAACATTTTTGATTGGATGACCTAAGGAGCCAATATGGCAAGTAGTTAAGAGCACATATTCCAGATTAGACTCCTCAGGTTCAAATGTACTTACCAACTCTATGACCTTGGGTAACTTCCTTAGCCTTTCTGAATGTCATTTTGTATGTACGGAAATAATGACAGTGCCTAGCTCACAGTCTACTGTGCAGTTATGTGAGATAATTTATATAAAGTGCATAGGGTAGGCCCTGCCATAGGGTAAGTGCTAAGTGGCTATTATTTTATTATATTCAGGTTCACCACACCTGCAAGTGCAGCTGCTGAGACAAATTCCTAGGTTTCCTTTCTTTTTCATAAAGCTTTACAATAAATTCCTATGTTCCTTTCCCTTGAAATCGGACAAGAGGCTAACACAGTATGCTTAGAAATAAAAAAATAAAACTTTACTCCAAAAATAGAGAACAAGAGAGTACAAGTTGATAATATACATTTTTGAAAGATTAGATTAAATCGTGGAGGATAAAGTCGTGAAGTTAGAGCATGTTGGGTTTTGTCTCTATCCTTTGAAGTTGACGTCAAGGACGATAGCTGCAGCCTTCTGCATGCCCTTGACTTTCTCTGCCAATGACAATATTGGGCTTAATGAACCATAGTTCTGATGAGATAGGATAATTTTTGTTTTTATGTACTTGATCATCACATCTCAAAATACTAAAACCCCTTGAAGCTTGAAAGAGATTTAAGACTCATAAATTACAGTTATTATAATGTACTCTGGCTACATTACACTTGGAGTTGCAGACAATTTCCAAGGTATCTCATTTGATTTTTTTTTTTCTTTTTGAGACAGAGCCTCAAGCTGTCCCCCTGGGCAGAGTGCCATGGCATCACAGCTCACAGCAATCTCCAACTCCTGGGCTCAAGCGAGTCTCCTGCCTCAGCCTCCCAAGTAGCTGGGACGACAGGTGCCCACCACAATGCCTGGCTATTTTTTGCTTATAGCCGTCATTGTTGTTTGCTGGTCCAGGCTAGATTTGAACCTTCCACCTTAGGTGTATGTGGCTGGCGCCTTAGCCACTTGAGCTGAGCCATCTCATTTGATTTTTACAATATCTCTGCAAGGTAGGCAGGTGGTAGGGTAGGTGGGTAGGGTAGAAAACTGAGGTTGATGGAGACTAAAAGACTAGCCTGAGTTCATATGGCTTTTAAGTAGTAGGAGTGAATTGAAATTCAGTTCTTATGGCTCTCAGTCCCATTCTATTTTCACTACAGAATGAGTGGGAAATGTTGGAACTTAATATCCCCAGAGATAGAACAGGTTGAATTTTTGTTTTCAGAAAGATGCTAGAGAGAAGTGAAAATACGTTGCACAAAAGACGGTTTTCCCCATGTCGTAGCATAATTTGTCAGTCAACCGCAGAACTCTTGATTATCCTGGACCTGGCTTCCAAATCTTCTCAACAGCTCCGGGGAGCTACGACCAAAAGCAGACACATGATTTTAAACCTATTTTCATGAAGAGTAGGTTCCCTGGTGCTTGTTCAAGAAAGCTGGAGGGATCTGAGGTGGAAACTGCTAGTGCTTACCAATATCCATGTCAAGCTCTTTCTCCTGTGCACATTTTCCAGCCTCCCCTTGCAGGAAGTTGAGGCCACATGATGAAGCCTAGCCAGTGAAACATGAGTGAAAATGGGCAGGCTCTTTCCTCTTCAGCTGAGTGGATGGAATGAATATCTAGAGAACAGCATAATCAGAAGATGGATAGAAGTTGGGTCTCCGAATGGCTTACTGGAGCAGCCCCCAACAGTCCAGCTTTCCCCCTTCTTCTTTGAACTTTGAGAAATGAGTTTATACTGAGGCCACTGAGATTTGTGGGCAGTTTGTTGGGCAGTTCATCTACGTATACTAAAAGGTTAACTTCACGTAACCATGCCCTTCCTTAAATCACCTTTGGTATCATTCTCAGAAGCACTGCTGGTTTGGATGGTCTCCTCACACATTTCTCACGCTCAGATTTTAAAGAGCTCATGAATTTCTGTTGGATTTGTTTTCCTCTCCTCAGCATACCCTTCCTATTAGGGAGAAATCCCTAATTGGATGACTTCAGTGGGACCACAGTGTGAGGTTCAACTACTCTCTCATTCCCTCCCCTGCAGATTAGAGCCTGGGCACTTGACCTAGACTTACAACTGAATGCTGCTATCTGGAACTTTAAATCTTAAGAGACGAGGCAAAGATGCAAAGACAGTTGAAAAATCCTCTGAAGCCACAACATTGAATCCATCCTGGATTCCTGTTGTTTTCATCGCCTTGGTTCCTACCCAGTTTCTAAGCCTGGTTCCTCTGATTAGAGTCTGTGAAGCGCTTCATACCCACTCACTTAAGCTCCTTTTCTGCTTCAGTGAGCTGGAGCCCATTCGATTGCTTGTATCATATGTTCACCTGAGTGCATGTATGCATACACACACACATAGGAACATTACAGCACCAAGTGTTCTTTGCCAGGGCAGTCTTCTCAACTATAAATTTGGTCGTGACCTTCTATTTTTCAAAATTCAGTAATTATCTCATTTGGACACACCTCCCCCACCCACCCCTATGAATTTCAGCCTGGCCTCCAAGAACCTTTTCACCTTTCTTGTTTCACCTCATTACTTTCTTTCTTTCTTTTTTTTTTTACAGTTTTTGGCCAGGGCTGGGTTTGAACCCGCCACCTCCGGTATATGGGGCCAGCGCCCCACTCCTTTGCGCCACATGTGCTGCCCACCTCATCACTTTCACTCTTCTACCTTACGTTGGTCCCTGGACTCACCATTTCTGTATCCCACTCTTACTGTGAACTTGGCCTATTGTGCTTTTCCCTTTCTTACTAAGTTCTTAGATATCCTTCATGTTTTAGCTCAAGAATTATCTTCTGTATGAAATAAGGAGTTTGAAATTTTTTTTCCTAGCACTATGCATACTTATTTTATTGGATTGTTCACAAGTTTGTCCCTCATAGTGGATTATAAACTCCTTGAGGACAGTGTCTCTAAGCATCTATGTATCACAACAACTGGAATATTTCTTGGCACATGATAGATGCTTAATAGGCGTTGATTAACTCAATAAATGAATGAACATGGCCTGATGTCTGTAAGCCTCTTGTTATCAGCAGAAGAATCATTCTAAAACAACTATAATAAAGACTAGCCAACATTCCAACCCCAAGCTACCCCAAAGGTGGTTAAAAAACAGAGACACTGGCTATCTTGAAATAATTTTTAATGTTTTAAAATTTAGTAAGTGCACACAATACATGTTTTAGCAGTAGAAGAATAAAAATGTGTGTATGGTGTTTAATAAAAGTTATCTTACAAAACAAGACCATATTAGGAAAACCTTAAAAGTAGAAGTAAACATTTAAGTAAAAACCACATAAACAACATGCTAAGGGATATAATTTTAAAAAATTCTAATAGATGTAATTGCCTCAATTCAGGCTCAAGACATTGAGATTTATTATATTTTGCCACTTTAAAAAAACAAACAAGCAGAATGCCCTTCATTTTAAGTACATTTTTAAAAATGTTTGTATATTTTTTCCTATTGGCAACTGCGGTATAATCAAGTATATAAAAGAATATCAGCTGGATTCCAATCTAATAAAAAAGTACACCACTTGTTAAGGACACAGCTTATCTCAGCAGCAAAAAAAATCACACTACTTACTAGCTTCCTACTGTCCGAGTCCCCCTGCCACCCATGCCCCAAAGTAAGCACAGCTGAAAACTACTTCAGCTTAAGAGAAAAAGGAAAACAAAAGTCATCAGCACTTAATGGTTTCTAAGCACAGGAAAACATGTGCAGAACAGAATTGTAGGAAAAGAAAAAAATGGATAAGACCAATGATGTGCTCTTCGGTAAAATTCCACTTAGACTTAGACACAGGCTTAAATGGAGAATGGATGTACTGGGCATAGTGAGGAAAGAACTTAACATTCTGAATTTCTCAAAATTTTGGCAGGTCCCTCAAAATGTAAAGATTGGAGATAATTTATTCACACAATCATTTCCTAGAACTTTATAAAATAATGAAATAACAGCATAATGGTGAAGGTTAAGGTGAGGAAAAGGAGATTGGAGAAAACAGGAATACTTTTTACTTCCTACCTACTTTTCCTTACCAGAGTGCTAAGGTTCAATTAGAAAATAAAATAATAAAAAACATATTTTATGCAAAGCACTTTGTAGACTGAGTAACTCCAAATTGTAGTGCTTCCTTAACTCCAAAAGGAGTATGTAATTCCAAGATAAGCAGATTCCTCTAAAATTCCAATGACAACTAGTGCCCAGGCTTCCAAGTTTGCTTTAATGCTCAAGAATGGCAAATGGTAATAACATCAACAATATCAATAACATTGAAGAGCATCTTGGTCACAGCACGGGAAGGGTTTAATCAGCACAAAAGACATTTGCTAGTTAAGTTATATGGGTAAGAAATCCAGAGTTCACCTGTTTCTTTCTCAGATGTGAACTTCCTGGAGAAGGGGATCTCATTTTACTGCTAACTTCCCTTCTCCTCCTTACTGATTCAAACCAGTCCTGTCTTACATAAAAGTATTAAAATTTTATATAAACCTTATCAACGGCCTGAGAAATGCAAGGACATTCACTAAGATTTGTGCAAAAATGTCTTTTCTCAGAGAACAGGTTAATTTGTAAGAAGCAGCTAACCTCTTGAATAAAAATTTAGAAGGGATTTGTTTCTATTTTCACTAAACAAAAAAGGTTTTATCTAAAATTTGTGTATAATATTAAAATGTACTTAATAAGTTTAAATTCTTAATAAATACTGACAATTGGCATTATAAAATTTGATTTGGTACACTTGTGGAATTTAAAGACTTACGATGTAAGTTTCTATTACACATTAATAAAATGTAACTTACATTTCTAACAGAATTATGCTTATTTCACTTCATTTACTCAGAACAACAATTCCCTTGGTTATGCTTGCAATTTTCAACCCTTTAAGAAGTTGTACTAAAATTAAAAATCATTAGATTTGATAATGACAAGAAAAACAACAACTCCTTATGGCTTGAATGAATAAGCCAAATATAAACGCGTAAGAAAACATTTATTACAAGTATTATATACGTAATATAAGTAATTACAAATTGCTTTCTGTTCATTACAAACATCAATTTTAAACTTGAAAATGATGCACAAATAGGGTCTAGTTCTAGTCTATGCAATGTGTCTTCTGTAATGCTAACATTACCAGATTACACAGACTCGGGCTAACACTGCACCACAGACAGTACTGAGAAATGTGCCGCCTCTATAATGCCATCAGTGGAAATGGACTGGACACCAAAACGTTGGATTTCCAATCTCTTATCCCATGTCAGCTCCTCTTTAGTTAGGAGGAGGTGAAGCATCTACTTTCCCCACAGCTTCCTCCCTGAAGAGCAGCTTTCGAAGTATATTTGCATAAAATGGTCCATACACTTGTTTGTTGAGATTCACAATGTTTGCATATTGAGAACCTAGGGCTTCTAACTCCTGCTGGATGACAGCAAGGCCTCCTGGCATGGGAGGCATACATTTTTGAGGGCTTGGAAGACAAAGCAGGCTTTTCATGTACAGCTGAATTCGTTTATCTAAAGGGAAAAAAAGAGATATCTTTACATCTGTCCCATTATTAAAGTACCTACTTTTTAAAATAAAAATAACAAGTAGTAGATTGACTATAATAACATTCCCAATTATTTACCCCTCTCTGCATCCATGCTCTTTATAAGGTGGCTTTGCAGTTCCTCCTATCAAAGGCTGGTATCTCCCCATCCCTTGAGTCTGGCTTTAAAAGACAGTTTCGATCCACACAGAATGCCGTGGAAATGCCGGGGTGCCAGTTCCAGCCCCAAGCCTCAAGAAGCATGGTTTATGTCCACTTTCTAACCTCCCATTGCCCTGAGAATAAGACTGGGCTTGCTGGAGACTAAGAGACCAAGTGGAAGGAAATCAGGCCATCTTAGATCAGCCTGTAGCTAACCATATCTCAAACACTTGCGAGAGCCCAGTCAGGATCAGCAGAGCTACCAATCCAAGCCAAAGAAGATCACAAATTTATTAGCAGGTCCAGCAAGACCAAAAGAACTACTCTGCTGCCCCACAGATGGCTGAACTGAAAACAGTGGCAACCAGGGAGGAATTAGGACCAGAGCAGGAAAGCAAGCCTTATTTGTAATTTTCAATAAAGAAAAATCATCTATACAACTGAAGTTACTAATTAAAAATGTAGATGGCTGCAGGCATGCAAATAATCTACACAGAAGGTAATCCTTAAATAATTTTTACTTGGTTTTTGTACATATTTGAGGGGAAAATGGCTTGAAAGAAAACTCCCTTACTAATATCTTTTTGGAAAGAACTGTAACAGGAATTGAGAAATTGTAATCTCTCAGGTAAATAGCACATCAACTAAAAACCAAAGAAGGCACACTATGGGTACCTTCAACAGAGGGGACAACCAGGGCCAACATTGGCTGAACTCTCGTGTCTGAGAGATCCAAGTGCTTGATTTTTTCTAACTCCTCTGCAGGCAGAAAATTAAGATTTAAATAAGTAATAATTTCCCTTTAGACTAATAGCCTGATTCTTACAGGCTCAGGTCTATATTCACCTGATATGGCCCAAACACTCTACTGCAAGAAAGTTCAAAGAAATTTATTTTCACCAACCCCCCAGCTTGGGGCACCTTACAGCTGGCTTCAGATTTTGTCTTCTTGGCCCCACCACCAGGCAGTGGTGGAGATGGGACTAGAGGGCTAGAGCTGGGCTGGTTTAAGTCTCCATCCTGGCTAAGCTTCTAAGGCCCTCCCAGAGGGTCAGGAGTTAGGCTGGGGGTTGGGCCAGCCTTGGGAGTGTGGAGGATCCCTCATGCCCTCCACTATATGAGTTCTATATAAGGATGGCGTACTATGGACCTCAAGTTGGAGTGTGGCTCGTGCCCCAAGGTAGCCTGGAGATCTCTCAACCCAATGGTGCCAGAGTGGCAAGCAACTCCTCCCAGGCCTGTCCCGCCACTCAATGAAGCAGAGAAGGAGAGGCTAGAGCAAAACCCTAAGGAAGAACTCAGGCAATCTGCCAAGCTTCTGAAGCAGAAGAGGATCGCCCTGCAATATACTCAGCTGAAGTGGGGCTCACTCTGGGGATATCTCTGGGGGAAAGTGTTCAGCCAAACAATTGTTTGTCACCTTGAGGCTCTGCAGCTCCATTTCAAGAACATGTGTAAACCGAGGCCCCTGCTGCAGAAGTGGGTGAGGAAACTGGTGACCACGAAAATCCTCAGGAAACAGGCAAAACAGAGACCCTCATGCAGCCCAAAGAGAAAAAGTATCAAGAACCAGTGCGAGGCAACCTGGAGAACTTGTCCCTGCAGTGCCTGAAGCCCACGCTGCAGCTCAGTCACATGGCCCTGCAGCTTGGGCTCGAGAAGAACACAGTAGGTCTGAGAGCACCAGAAGGGCAAGTGATCCAGCAGTGACTATTCACAATAAGAGTTATTTCCAGGCTGCTGGCCTGCTTTCTCAGGGGGACCAGTGTCCTTTCCTCGGCCCCAGGGCCCCATTTCAGAACCCCAGGCTATGGGAGCTCTCACTTCCCCTCGGTCTCTGACCACCAGGCAGAAGACTTTCCCTCTGTCTCTGTCCCCCTCTGGGCTCTCCTAGGCATTCAAAACAGGGTTCCTGTCCTTCTAGGAATGGGGGCCGGGGTACAGGGGAAAGAAAGAAGCTAAGAAAGGAAAACCTAGAGTTTGTACCAGGGCTTTTGGGATTAAGTTCTTCAATCACTAGGGAAGGAACTGGGAACACAAAGGGTAGGGGCACGGAGTTTGGCGGGAACTGGCTGGAAGGAAGGTGAAGTTCAATGATGCTCTTGATTTTAATCCCCACATCACTCATCACTTTGTTCTTAAGTAAAGAACCCCAGGACACAGTAAAAAAATAATAATAATAAAGAATGAAATCATTTCAAAATGGTTATTATGCTGACAAGTAGTTTTGTCTCCTCTGTGTACAAGTTAGTTTTGAGGCCAAGACTAAAGTGACAGGAGCATTTGTTTTAGGAGCAGCCAAGTGGAGTCCCTGCCAAAGGCGTGTCCTTGGCTTTCAGAGTTGAGGGAGAGCCACCCAAGTGAGTCACTGGAGTTGCTAATGGCAATAGTACTTGAATAAGGTTAAAAAGTGCCTTCAATTTGCAGAAGGACAGGAAAGTTGGACTGGGAAAAGCTGGGTGGACAAAAGTTGCTTGACTGGATTTTAAGAGGCATCTCTTGGCCCTCAGCTTCCCTCTCCCTTCTTATATTACAAGTACTTCTCTTGTCTAAAGCAAGGGCACAGAGTACACTCAGCCAACAAACAGCAGCGCTCCACCTTGGACCAAAAGGCCCACCAGAGCAGTTAGGAAGATGAGCTCCCGGGTCAAGTTAGGAAAGAATCTCAACCCCGTCTCCTTCCCCTGACCACCCTACCCAGCTTGTTATGTGACCTTGAGTTACTTAACCTCTCTAAGTCTCCCATGCATTCACCCATTTCACAGGTATTTACTAAATATCATGTATGGACTCAGCATTGTCCAGAGAGATAACAGTGAACAAACATATACCCCGTTCTTATGAGGCCTACATGCTAGTGGGGACCTAACAATGGGCAGAGACTGCTAGACAGTGTCTCAGTCCCCATTCTATCCCTTTTCCCCCTAGGAACCAATCTTCTAGGAATCAACTGTTTAGCTAGAGGCTAATATTGTGAGGACAGACACCTGTCAGCATAGGATGGTATATAGGTAAGAGCTCAGTCACAGGGGGTTGTTGTTATGCTCTGTTACTGTTATTCACTGTCCCCTCTCAGCAGCAGCCTCTCCTGTAGCCCCAGTGGTATTTACACCAGCACTATTCTTTCCTGGGAACAGGTTGAAGCCTTGACCCACTCAGGTAGCCTGTGCAAGCTGGATGACCAGCATTTCATGTCTTCAGGGATAAAGATGAAAAAAACATTTGAGAACTTCAAGTAAGTAATAAAATATATTTGTATCCTTCAGGTAGTCAATGTTGTTCTTTGAAAACTTGCAGATCTGTTCTAGAATGTTAGTATATTTTAATTCTACACTCTTTTCCTCCTAGTTTTTATCCCTCAAGCTCTGGAGTAGATAATTGCTTTCTGCCACACACCAGTTACTCTCCCTTCTTATGACCTCAGTACTCAAGATTTTGTTTGGAGGTAACTATCTCTACCCTACTCTCAGCAAAGAAGTGAACACATGTCTCAGGCTTAAGTTCTTTCTCCTCTGGTCACCAAGACTGATTCAAGAATGGGACATGACCTCAAGTCAAGCCAATTGAAACCACTGAAACGCAATGCTAGGGTCACTGGCTGAGCTAACAGGGGGTGGATTCCTTGTTTTTCATTTGACTTAAATATGGAAAGACGTAGGCTGGCTTAAGCCATCTTGCCATTAGGAGAAGAGTCTGTCTACAAAGGGAGCCAACCTGGAGGAAAGCAGGAAAACTTGGGCCCGTGACAGAGTTTAAGCTGTGATTGAGCTTTACCAGCAGTCAGCCCTCCTCCTGGTCTTTTCAGAAACATGAGAGAATAAATGCACTTTTTACTTAGCTAGTATAAAAGTTTAGATTCTTTGTCACAGATAATAGAAAAAGTCCTAACTGTTACAGTCTCCTTTCCCCAACTTACCTACACAGCTTGACACAAGATCGTCACTTTCATAGCCATTAGGTACAAAAAGAGCCCATTTACCATGCACCCCAGTTCCACAGCTTTTTTATTCTTTGTCTCTTTAGGCCTGACCAAGTCCATTAGGCTTGCTCACAGCAGACCTGAGACCTACTTTTGGTGAACACACTGTTCACTGGTTTGAATTGTTGCATTGATCCCTAGATCAATCCTGACATTAACAGTACTGCCAGCATGGTGTTATTTTCTTCACAGAAATCTATTGGCTGAATAGGTAAGATAGGAGGCCCTGAAACATCCTCCCTCCCCACTACATATAGACACAGACACAGAAGAGTCTCAAAACTTTAAAAATATTAATTTTTCCTTATATTTTCCATATTTATCCTTAAAAAGCAGGTAAAGTACTAAGACTAAAATTTGACTCACATTTAACATTAGTCAGAACTAGAAAGTTAAAACAAATTGTAATTGAAGCAGAAACCAATAAAAACATGTGGACTCACCAATCAAGGACCAGATAGGATTGTCTTCCTCTTCAATGCTTGAAAATTGACCTATAAGATTAGCTTGAATCTCAGCATTTAAAGTGGGTAAACCTCTTTCCATCAGGGTCTTGTTAACCTCAGCACAAGTCTGAACACCAATGGAATTCAGGACCTCCTTCAAGTTAAAGGTCCTACAAAACATAAAACAAAATGCCATCAAGGAAAATTTTTGCTCATCAGGTTTTTGGGTTTTAATATATGAACTTGTTTCAGAGGTCTACCAATTTTCTCTTATACAGACAGTAATAACCTCTATTACAATGGACTTTAAAACAGTAACTCCTCCCAAACACTAATCCTCATATGTAGATTTTTAAATGCTTAAAGCCACTCAATTATATAGGCAATGTTTAAATAGAAAAGCAGAGGCAAAAAATGCAGTCTCTGAAAATAAGTCAGCAACCCTATTACATGCAGGACTATCAGAAAGGGGCAGAAAAGATCAACTTCTTAAACTAAATCCTTTGTTCTGAGTTGATTCATTCATACTTTTAAAAATATGACCGGAAAATAAAGTAGAATCCATTAATTTATCTATGTCTGAGCAGTAAATCTATAACACCAATCAAAACCAACAAAGATATTTAAAGGTCAAATTACATAAAACCCTGACTGGTCATGACCAAAGATAATAAGCTCCTTCTCATTATTACTTTCAAGTAACTGATGAATAACCCCAAATATATAGAGTCTAGAATGTTGTAAAACAAAATTAAGGGGTGGATTATTTAATAGGTAAGGAAAAAGAGGTAATTAGAAAGAGCATTTGTTAGCTTTTCACTAATAGGGAACGATGAGGGTCTTTAAAATAACCCCGCAAAATGGGAATTAAAGGATGGGGGAGGGCCCAATGATACGAGGTGATGCAGTGGAAGGAGTTGGAACATAAGCTGTGGGGTCATGTGGATACCACGTGCAACACAGACCAGCTGATTCAAATCCTGGTTCTACCGGTGAACTTGCTATACGCTTATATTACTTCTTAACAGACTGTCAGGCATGTAGTAAATGCTTAATCAGATGAAGAAGAAAAATGGTTTATCATTATTATCGTCACTAACAGCAATAAAAGATAAGTGCTTGGTGTTATGCCTTGACTGGAATTGGTTATAAACCCACACTGGACTTGCCTTTGAGAAGTTCTACAACCCAAGGGTAGATTGTTTGAGACAGAAGTTTTACCTCCTGACATTTGGTCCACTACAAAGTACTGTCCTGACTTCTTCCTCCTTTTAATCAGTGATTTTTTTAGGCTAAAGGAAAAATTAAATTTTAGCTTAAATCATAGTTTCCTATTCATAATAAAGAAGGTAAAACTTTGTTGGTTTTCAGGATGCATCACAAAATCAAATATAAATGACATCTGGGCCTACTCGTTATTTCATATCATCTGCTTTTTCATATCATGAATGAATACTAGCACACCATCTGTAATGAGGATAATTGAGAATTGACTGTATTCATTCCCCATAAAGGGGAAAAAATTAAGGAGCCAGATAAGCAACCAGATAAAACTATAAAGAAGATTATTTAACAAGTGAATAGTCATCAATAGTTAACATTCCCCAAGCACATACTATGTGCTAGACACCTGTACTAAGTATTTCACATGAATCTTCTCACAACTCCAAGGGAGGTACAATTATTAATATTATTCCTTTTTTACAAGTGAGGAAGTGAGGCTCAGAGAGATTCAAGAACTTGTTGAAATGCATATGACAAATTAATAGCAGAGCTGGGATTTAAACCCTGGTCTGTCTGACCTAACCTGTCCTCTTGGTGATCACTTTCTATATGTTTTACATTAATACTTAAACAGCATTGGGTGTTCATTGAAGATTTAATCAAGAAAAACTTCTGGAAATTATAATGGTTATCTAGTGGGGGAAATGCCAACACCAACTACAAAATCAGAGGTTTTTGTCAGTATAGGTCTTGGGTCCTGGAATATGAAATGAGCCTGGCAGGTGAGTACCAGAATCAGGAGAAAGAACATGGCCTTGAGATGCTCAGATCAGGGCTAGGGCTTTGGTTTTCCCTTTTCTAGCTGTGCAGCTCAAGGCAAGTTCTATTCTCACTTTAAGTTTTAGCTAAAAATGAGAGGTTTAGGTTCTGTAAGCACTTGGGTTCTTTCTGGCTCTTAATATTCTAGGACTTTATCAAGTAATTTATATGATCTCTGCCTAATGAGCAGAGGAAGTGAGAATAGGTGCACCTCCCTTCAATAATAAGAATAAAGGGCTGGCGCCTTTGGCTCAGTGGGTAGGGCACCAGCCCCACGTATGGAGGGTGGTGGGTTCAAACTTGGCCCTGGCCAAACTGCAACAAAAAAATAGCCAGGCATTGTGGCAGGCACCTGTAGTCCCAGCTACTTGGGAGGCTGAGGCAAGAGAGTTGCTTAAGCCCAAGAGCTGGAGGTTGCTGTGAGCTATGACGCCACAGCACTCTACCGAGGGCGATAAAGTGAGGCTCTGTCTCTACAAAAAAAAAAAAGAGAGAGAGAGAGAGAAAGAAAAAAATAATAGGAATAAAGAAGATACACCCCTGAAAACACCTGAAAGCAGAACTAGCAGGGGGTGACTCATATAAGACCAACAGAAACAGCCAGTGACCAAAGCTAGGAATTTTCTGAGTTGGATAAGATTTCTTTTTTTTTTTTAAATAAAACTTTATTCAAATTAATACATATAAGGGTACAATATTTGTATAGGATTTCTAACAGGATGATCTAAATGCAAAATCAAAATGTAATCCTAGCATTCAATGAAGGTATAACACTGGAGATAAATTTAGCAAAAACAAAACCCTTCAGTGGACTTACATCACATCTCTGAAGGACAGAATCATCACCACTTTAAAGACTTTATAGCAGGATGGGTTAGTAAGGCCAATAAACATTTCATTGCAGAAAAATGAATTCAGAACAATTTAATCTAGAATTCCCTTTCTGATGAGACAATTCTAAAATACTGACTGAGCTTGGTGAATTTCTGATGGGGGGAGTGGTTTCCGCAGCATTGTGAAAGAAAAGTTCATGCACACACCCATCCTTAAGTAGAAATACTACACTCATCCTGGCACTTTTCATGGAAAACATCTCTCCCTTCCTATGAAAGGACATCTCAGCCTCAGAGATATTAAAAGAAATTTGAGAAAAAGAAGGTATAAGATAAGCTTCTCTAACACACAGTCCTGAATATCACATCCAGATGTCCAAGGTTATTCTTTTCTCTGAAATTCATGCAGAGCCTTAATACAAGGAGCAGATAGATACATTTGGAACTTACTCTTTGTTCATGCCTTCAAGTAGAACAGCTGAAATCCTTTTTAACCTGTTTGTAAGCTCAGGCAGACCTTCTGTAATAGCACCCACCATGTTGTTGGTAATTAGGGACAGGCAGGCAATAATTTTCAATTGATTCAGTTTTTCTGTCAGTTCCTGAAGACGTGTTCCATCTGTCATGAGTGTCTAGCATATTTATTTAAAATGTAAAAATAGAAAGGGAAACTCAATATCATGAAACTGTAAAATTAGCAATGTCATATCCAAGTTCTCATTTTTATCTGATTTTAGTAAAGTCACTAAACCACATGCAACACAGACCAGCTGATTCAAAGTCAGAACTTAAGAAAAAATACTGGAAAACTTGGGGGAAGAAAAAAAAATCACTCACCTCTGGTAATTCTTTTTTCTGATAATCCCACTGTAATAGTTTCAAAAAACTATTATTTAGCAACAATGTAGGGCTCAGGCTTGGCTTGGAGCTATTTTCAGCCCCAGGAGGTAAAGCAGTCTCAGAGAGAGGAAGTAATTCTTCATTTACAGATTCTCTTATCCATTCTGTAGTTTGATCAAGAGCACCTAAGAGTGAAAAGGCCACATATTTGTCCTACAGCTGACTGATCACTTCATTTATGCATTCCACATCACAGATGCGCTGTTAGGTGCTGGAAATGAATGACAAGACACAGCCCACACCTCTTAAAGAGTTTATATTCCAGATAGGGAGACAGATCTGTAAACTAACAATTATAACAGAATACAATGAATACTAGAAAGCACAAAGGAAGTGGAAGGAGTAGAGGTTGCCCAGGAAAGAGTCTAAGAGGAAGAACTCTTTTAGGTGACACTTGAAGTTAAAAGGCAGAGGAAAGCGATGGCATTCCAGACAAGGAGAATACCCCAAACAAAGACCTGGGAAAGAGAGCACATGGCACATTCTGGATGCTACAAACAAATCTGTATTGCTGGTCCGTAAAGAACCAGAGGGAAGAGGGTGGTAGCAGATGGCATTTGATGGGCAGACAAAAGCCAGCTCACATGACTGTGAGTTTTGTGCAGAAAAGGTATTTAGACTAAAGGCATCAATTACTGATCTGTTGGGTCCTAGACCCCTCTGAATGTCTGATTAGAGCTCTGCCTTTCTCAAGATGCATGTGCATGCTCATGTGCACATGCCCAAACAAATTTTCATTCTATCTTATCAGATTCATAGACCCTGGGTTACAGACACAACGTATGGAGAGTAAGGAGGCTGTAAATAATTTTTCAACATGAAACTGATGTGATCAGATATCTATGTCAGAAAAATCACTTGGAAAAGAAGACTGAATTTGTGGGGGAAAGAATAGATTGCTGCAGTCTATTCACAAGAGAGTGAATGGACAAGGGCAGTGGAATTGAGGGGGGAAAGTGAGGGAAAGTGAGAAATATTTAAAAGGAGCACCCATAGGTCGTGGTGACCATTTAAATGTAAGAAATAGGAAAGAAAGATTCTAGGATGATTCCCAGGTTTCCACTTTGGACAGCTGAACGAATGCTTGTGCCATTTCCAAGATATGGAATATAGGTAGAGGGGTCCTGACACAAATCCTTCCCACAACCTTTCTAAGGCCACTGTCAGTCTCCTGTTTGTCAAATGGAACAAACACGTCCTTCCTAAAAGACATCTCTGTAATACTACTTACCTGACTGAGCATAGCCCTCCTGAAACTCTTTCTTTTCCTAGTTTCTGTGGCTCCCATGCTCTCCCGGTTTTCTCTAGTTGTCCTTTCTACATGGCAGACCAGGGTTCTTGTTCCTCTGCCTGTTCCAAGGACTCCACCCACTCCACCTTGATTTCTTACTCTTCAGTCGTACTGGACTGTCTTACTCATTCCTGTGGTTTCTATTTCCACCCATGCCCCAGAAGGCTCCCATATCTGTTATCTCTAGCCCTCATTTCTCTCTTGAGCTTTTGGTTTCCTCGTTTGTAAAATGGGAGGAGAGGCAGTCAATGTGAAGTTGGGAAGAGATGCCCAGTGTAGCCACTGCTACATAGTGTTTCTGTCATCCAGATACAACAGTCTCAAGACGATAGTCAATAGTAAGGTAACTTCAAAGTAATGAAGTTTTAGTATCTATTTACTTCTGCTTTTTTATAATTAGTATTGTTTTTCACAATAGATATATTTATGATAAGCATTCACTTTGGTGAGTTTTGACCATTCTACATTCCTACACAATTAACACCTGAAATAAGATATAGACCACATCTGCTACCCCAGAAATTATCTTCATCTCCCTTCTAGTTCATTTGTATCCCACTCAACTACTTTTAACTTCTAACTCCATGGATTAGTTCTGCCTTTTAGAATTTCATATAAATGGAATCATATGGTACCTAGCATAATATTTTTGAAATTTATCATGTTGTCTTAAGTATCATGGTTCATTCTCTTTTTTTAGGACTTTACAAAATAATCTTTTTATTTTGAAATACTTTAAGACTCAAGAAGTTATAAAAATAGTTCAGAGTTCCCATATACCCATCTCCCAGCTGCCCCCAATGGTAGTATCATCTGACATAACCACAACACATTGTTAAAATTGGGAAACTGACATCAGTACAGTATCATTATCTTGAATATAGACTTTATTCAGATTTCTCCAGTTTTCACATGTATTCTTTACATGTGCGTATAGTTCTATGAAATGTATTATATTTGTGGCTTCATGTAATCATCAGAATACTGAAAAATTCCATCACCATAAAAATACTCCCTAACATTATCCCTGATATCGACACTCTCACCCTAATCCTAACCTCTGGCCATCACTGATCATTATAACTATGTCACTTTAAGAATGCAAAATAAATAGAATCATACAATACGTAACTGTTAAGGACTGTTTATGCACATCTCCCCCCCCCCCATAATATTTCTATGTTTAAGCTCTCCCACTGTGGTGATATTTGGAGATGGAGCCTTTGGGAGGTAATTAGGGTTTTATGAGGTCATGAGGTTTGGTGCCTTCATAAGAGGGGAAAAAAAGAAATCTTGCTCTCTCCCTTTCTGAATAAACAAACTGAAAAAAAGGACATGTGAGAAAGGAGAAGGCACCTGTCTGAAAGCCAGGAAGAAAACATCAGGAACCAAATCAGCCAGCACCTTCATTTTGAACTTCCAGCCTCCACTAGTAGGAGAAATTTCTATTTTTTAAGCCACCCAGTCTAGTGCATTTTGTTATGGCAGGCTGAGCAGGCCAGTACAATGACCCTTTGAGACTGGCTTTGCTTACTCAGCATCCATCCAAGGTATGTGTATCAACAGTTTATTCCCTTTTATTACTGAGTAGCATTCCATTATATAGATATACCACAGTTTGCTTATTTATACACAAGTTAAGAGACATTTGGGTTGTTTCTAGTTTGGGGTTATACAAATAAGGGTGTTATGAACATTTACCTGCAGTTTCTGTGTGAATCTAAGTTTACAATTCTTGGGGTTAAAGACTCATTATTGCGATTGCTAGGTTGTAGGGTAAGTGTATGTTTAACAAGAAGCTGCCAAATGGTTTCCCAGAGTTTTACCTTTGTTTTTAATAGAATTTATTTAATTGTAAATTTATATAATTTAAACTTTAGTAATGGCCGTGTTTAGGCTTGAAAGTGTACAAATGGCTCCCACATTGGTACCATATCTAGCACACTACTAACAGTGTCCATTTCTAAAATTAATTATCTGTCACACAAAGCCCAATATAAGCAAGCAGAAAGGTGCTTTATATTTATTCCTTGAAATAGATTTGACAAGAACATAAACATAACTTGCAGGGCAAAGAGACTGATCAGCAAAAGAGCTCAGAAAAGCAAGACAGAACAGGAAGCAGCCTGATTGTGGAATTAGATTTGCATTGCAGATGAATGAATCTCACTCAAGTGCAATCCAATAAGACCAAAGCAATCTGGCTCAGTGCCTGTGGCTCAATCGGCTAAGGCGCCAGCCACGTACACCTAAGGTGGCGGGTTTGAATCCCCAGCCTGGGCCCACCAAAACAACAATGACGGCTGCAACCAAAAAATGGCCAGGCGTTGTGGCAGGTGCCTGTGGTCCCAGCTACTTGGGAGGCGGAAGCAGGAGACTCGCTTGAGCCCAGGAGTTGGAGGTTGCTATGAGCTGTGATGCCATGGCACTCTACCCAGGCGGATAGCTTGAGGCTCCGTCTCAAAAAAAAAAAAGACCAAAGCAATCAACCCAGGACTAAGAACCTGTGTAACATGAACCAGGCAGTCTCAACTAAGTCTGGCCTCTACCATTCATTCATTATTAGCTGTATGTCTTGGACAAATTACTAAAGTCACCTCAGTTTCCTCATCTGTTAATTGGGGATAACAATAGTATACCTTCTTACAGTTATGGTAATACATGCAAACATTTAGAACTGTTTCTGGCACAAAGGGAATGCCCAGTAAATGTTAGCAATTGTTAACCAAGCCCATTTAACTCTTCAAACAATCTTTAAAGGGGGATTTCATCTCAGGAGGTCCCAACCAACATATAACAGCAGTCTTACTATTAAAGTTGCCTCAGACAGAAGTGCTTACTCATGGAATAAAAAGAATGAATAATCTAAGCAGTGAGTTGGTTAATATGGGCTTTTTTGGGAACCTGATTAAAAAAAAAAAAAAAAAGAACCGGTTAGCATGCTAGCTTGAGAGAGTAGAATCTCAGCAGATGCCCTTAAAGAAAAACCAATGCTTAAAAGGAGGTGTGATCTAGAAAACACACAGACACTGAAAATCTAGTTTACTCAGCATGATCCCTAATATTTGGTAAGTGCTATTCCAGAAGGCAAGTGGGAAAAGGAGGCAGCCAGAAGGAGGAAATCACTGAACTTCAGTCTCATACTTAATTTGACCTTAAAGAATGTGTGACAATGTCCTGTTATGTTATCCTTTCACTTTATAAACATGTCTATTTATCAAGTTCAATTCTTCTGCATTAAAAATACATAATCACTGGGAATGAGGTTTTATACCTGAATTCATTTCACTTTGAAGCATATGTCACTTAAATATTGCTATCACATGGGTTATTATTAGGTATATAAGAATTATTATTAGCAGCTTCTATTGAAAAATAACTACAACCTATACAGAATTGTTTCAAAATTTGCCCCTGCAAATGCTTGTCTCTGCAAGTGGAGAGAGTTCCCTTCAGACAATGGAAGGAAGGCAAGAAGAGGAAGGCACCCACCACCAGCCATGACTAGCTGAGATGAGACTGGTGCAAATACAGACAATCCACAAGTGCTCAGCTGCCACCAGACTTCCTTGTTTATTGAAACCCCAAATTACCCTGGGGCATGAAGATAATTCTTTGTGCCATCATGAAATGGATTCATTCCAATTCTTAAAGTGTCTCAGCCTCAGCACCATTGACATTCTGAGCTGGATAATTCCTTATTGTGGGGCAATGTCCTGTTCATTACAAGACATTTAGCAGTATCCCTGGACCCACCTACTAAAGGCCAGTCGCATGCCACATCCCCCCACCCTCCCATTCCCCTCTCCCCTGCCAGGTTAGGACAACCAAAAGTGTCTCTAGACATGGCTAAATGTGGGGACAGGGGGAGCAAATCGCCCAAAGCTAAGAACCACTCACTTAGAGGACAATTAATGTTTATTTACTTTTGTTTACAAGTATTTCCTCCAACCTTGAATAAAATATCTCTTACATCATGAACCAAACAAAATTTGACATACTGAAGATTATTCCAAAAGGCCAAAAGTTTGGAAGCAACATTTCTCTACTGGGGCTGTCTGCCTTAAAGTTCACTTTATTTGACTTTAGATCCAGTTTTAAAGCTTCCTGTTAGAAACAAATTGCATTTTATACCATAGTTCTTATAAAGTTATATATTTGGTAGAATTTATAAGGTGGCAATTGCTAAGAAAATACAGCCTGATCACAGGTGTGGATTAAAAAAAAAAAGAGCCAGAGAAAAACCTAAATAGGCTGACATTCTTCCTCAGACCCAGCCCTTTAAGAGGGATAATTTAGGAGTGCCTCTGTTTGCCACACTAAAGCAACACCACCCCCAGAATTTCACAACTCTGTTTCTCTTCAGTTGGCAAATGTAGTTTTTTTTTTTTTTTTTTTTGGTTCGCTAGCTCTGTTTATAAAGATGTAAAAGGCTTGCAGTCTTTTATTTAAAAGACATCCAACTGAGAGAGAGTGAGTAGAAATCATCATGGATATAATTACAATGTGGCAGTAATAAGCATTTATACTGCAAGTTTAATCACTTACAGCTGACACATTTAAGAGCCTATTTAGTTATCTTGAACAAAAGCAACAGTGTGGTATAGTGGCTCTCAACTTGGCTGAGTTTAGAATCACCTGGGAGCCTTAAAAAAAAATGGTTATGGGCACAGCTCCTGGAGATTTTGATTTATTCAATCTGAGGCCGGACTCAGGCCTCTGTCTAAATGCCCCTAGGCAATTCTCATTTGTAGTCAGAATTAAATATGACTGGCAAAGCAGAAAGAGCAGGTGTTTACAGGGCAACATCAGCTTTTTTCTTAGAGATCCGCTGAGATTTCACACCCACAAGCTAGTGTGTTGACTGCTCCAAAAGTGAAGTCAACCCCATGAGGCACTTGTCACCAGTTTCTTATGGGACCGTAGTAAGAGCGGCTCCATTCCGTCATTTATTAGATGCTAACTACTGAGCACCTCCCATATGCCAGGTACTGTGCCAAGTACTGAGGATTCACACATGAAAAAACACAGGCCCTGCATACAGGAAGTTCCTAGTCTAATAGGAAAAATGTAAGAACAAGCAGTGGCATTACAGGTGTATTTTCTTATGTGTCCCAGTTTTCAGTTAGAAAAATGTAGTTCCCTTACCTATGAAAATACAGTTCCCTTACCTTTTTTGCCTAGCAACACTTCACTTTCCCTTTATTTTTCCCACTTTCCCTTCTTTTGGTATTGATTTTGAAAAACCATTTCCCCTCAATTTATGTTTTCAATTGTGAGTATTAATTATAAGGTCTGATCTCCCTAAGGGTTGGCATAGCTGAGTGATATACCCACGGGACCCTGAATGTCACCAGAGTGTTCAAGGATGGACACATTAATTATTCTGATGATGGAGCCTAGTCTTTCCTGCCTTCTATTTACATTTTCCTCAACGCTGGGAGCAGTTCTCATCTTTCCTTCCATTAGCACTTCTTTTTTGGCTAAGTCAGCTAGAGCTTCTTTGGGTTACAACATAACCTAGCTAATATAACACAAAACTGAAAAATCCAAAGAAGGTAGAAAAAGTAGCAGTTTAGTTTAATCTGGACTTGGCTTTGGGAGACCCGGCTTCTGGTTCTAGCTCTGCTGTTTACTAACTGTGTGACTCTGACTTTGAGTAGGTCATTGCTGAGCATCAGGTTTGCTCTTCTTTAAAAATGTTCTATAAATATTTCCTGAATGCTTTATATGCCAGGCAAAGGCAATCATAGTGCAGTTTGATATATTTCAGAAAGAGATATTTATGTCTCATAAATTTTTGAAAGAATCACATGAAATAAAGCTCATGAAAACACTTTTAAAAGATATAGTATCTAAATAAATACTTTTCTGAGTATCTTAAAAATTACTTATGGTTCCCACCCAAGGATAATCTGTCATTCTTTCCACAGATAATTTAGTTGTTGGATCAAATACAGTTATCTTGTTGATGCTTACTTAGTATACACACTCAATCATTGCCCAAGGTTTCCCTAGGTATATTTTAAATAGCCAATTATATAAAATCTCACCTTGGCAAAATATAACACAGTGTTTTCCTGGGGTCAATTCAGAAGCCCAGAGTACTTCTCTGTGTTAATTTCTCAATAATTCTTATATAAAAATCATGTACACAGAAATCCAACATTTTTGTCCTATGTGATATTGTGAGGCTCTTATTTTGATACTAGGGCACAGGGGCTGACTTTTGGCAGAGTGACTTGGGGATATAATTAACAGATGACATGCGCGCTGCTTCCTGGGCTCTTGATTTCTTCCACTGGGTAATAATGACCTATATGCAAAGCTAGATTTGCTCTTGTACTAAATCTATAAAAATACCCAAATCAATAGGAAAGATGCAAATAGATTACAGGTCATTAAGCCTGGTTTTTAAAAACAGAAGCAAATAATTTGAGATAAAATTATAATTCAACTCTGCATTAAGGAATTTACTCAAGATTCCAAGCTATCTTGATTCAAGACGTGGGCACATTTGCACACATGTGTACATACACAGGCACACCAGCAAAACCAATCACTAAGTCTCAGGAAAATTCTACAGTTCAGGTTTCAGATTCAGATTCTAAGTAGGATTCTACTTCCTTTCCTCTTTCTCCCTTATGATCTAAAACAACATAACCTTTGAACTTAGAGAATTTTTGTTGTAGAACAATCCTTACAAGTCATCTGGTTTCACCAGCCAGCTGATGCCAGAGATTCATTTACAGGAGGTGTGTCCAACATTTTTTCTTTTCTGCCACACATTGGAAGAATACGAGTTATCTTTAGCCACACAGAAAATATGCAAACACTAAGAAAAGATGATTAGCCAAAGAAGGTCTGTGTATACTTTTTGTTATATCTGACACAAAGATAAGCAAAAAAAGTCTTTAGAAAATCAGCATGCAGCTTGCAGGTCACAGGTTAGACACCCCTGATCTATAGTATCCACCATAGATAGCTGGTATGTTGTTAAAAGAGAAGTGGTGTTGCGTGGTGTCTAAATCCACATTCTTGGAGGCAGAGATCTGTCCAGGTTCCCAGGCTCAGCAGTCACCTAAAGTAGCTACCTTAACTTCAATTTCCTCATTTGTAAATAGGGGATGATAATAATACCAACCTCACAGGGCAATTGTGAGGCTTGAGTGAACTAATAAATGAAAAGTGTTTGGCACATAGTATGGAATTGGCACGTAATCAGTACTCAAGCAAAATGTTAGCCGGCATTGACTATTATCAGTCGTAGAGAGGCCCATTGAAAAGTTAAAACAGCTCTAATTTGTTAGGAAGGTCAAAATTGGCTGTTTGCTACTTCTCTTGTATGGACCCTAGTCTGCCCTACAGAACTTAACCAAAATCTCTGAGTCACTATCAGCAGGAAGGGTGGTGCCACCAAACCCGAGTCTCCTTGTTATCATGCAGAACAAGCCCTGCTTCATTGAAGGTTCCACAGGTGGTATTCATGTGGTCTCTCCCCTAGATGCACTCCAGCCTGCCAGAGCCCTTTTAAAAGTGGCAGGCTTTTTGCTTTGTATATAAGGCTATTGTGTTGATTATTTTAACATATATTACCTAACTCAGGCTTACATCCTGGTTAATAAAGTATCAGAGGCTGGTGTTAAGCATTTGCCAACAAGCAGTTAGCCAGCCTCTTGCCAGCTATGCAACATCTGGCATCTCAGTTTCCTCACCTATAAAATGAAGAAGATAGCAGTACCTACCTCACAAGGAAACTGGACTTATGACAATGCAATGAAGTAATACTTCCTCTACTCCCATTCTCCCTTGGCTCCTCTCCAGTCTGATTCTAATGCCCATGAGTCCACTGAAGCTGCTCTCATCAAGGTTACCAACAATCATCATAGGGTCAAATCCAGGTCCAGACTTGGCCTTCACCTTCCTCAACCACTTAGCAGTACTTGTCACACTTGTCACATCTAACCACCTCTTCCTTTTCACATATTTCCTTCACTTATCTTATATACAGGACACTCCTCACTCTCCTGACTTTCTTTTTCTTTCTTTCTTTTTTTTTTTTTTGTGTGTGTGTATGTGAGAGACAGGCTTACTATGTCATCCTCAGTAGAGTGCTGTGGTGTCACAGCTCATAGCAACCTCAAACTCTTGGGCTTAAGCGATTCTCTTGCCTCAGTCTCCCAAGTAGCTGGGACTACAGGTGCCCACCACACCACCTGGCTATTTTTTGTTGCAGTTGTCATGGTTGTTTTAGCTGGCCCAGGCTGGGTTTAAACCCGCCAGCCTCGGTGTATGTGGCTGGTGCTGTAACCACTGTGCTATGGGTGCCGAGCCATCCTCCTGACTTTTATACCACCCTGGCTACTACTGCACAGAGATCCTCCACCTCATCTGAACCTCTAGATACCGGAGTGTCTCAGGTCAGGCCCATTCAGTATCTACTATCTGACTCCTTCGGTAGTTTTAGCCAATAGTAGGTGGTCACACCCAATATGGTATGGATAAGAAAATACACTGTAGAGCCAGACTGCCTGTATGAGTCCCCACCTCTATCCCTTACAAGTTACGTTATGGAAGCAAGCAATTTAACTTCTCCATGCTTCAGCTTCCTTATCTATAAAATAGAGGGTAACATCTTACAGTTGCTATAAAGATTAAATTAGTTAATACAGGTAAAGTGCTTAGCATGTGCTAAGGACTGTGTAAGTTTTAATTATTATCCAATTTCATGGCTTTATATGCCATAAATATACTGATGACTCCCAAATGTATATCCATAGCTCCTATTATTCCCCTGAACTCTAGTCTCTCATTTCTAAATCCAAAACTGAACTCTAGATTCCACATCCTCTCCTAACCTTCTTTTCCAGCTCAGTAAAATGCATCACCACTTAACTAGCTGCTCAACCCAAAAACCTTAGTGTCATCCTCAATTCCTCTTTTCTTCCTCATCCAACCTTCAGCAAATCCTGTTACTTTATCTTCAGAATATATCTGGAATCTGATCTCTCCTCACTACTTCCAAAGCTACTAGCTGGAACAAGCCACTATCATTTATTGCCTGAATAACTGCAATATACCTAACTGGTATCTCTGCTTCCCTCTTTGCTCCCATAAAATCTAAATTCTCTAACCAGGTCTCAGAATAGTCTTCAAAAATGAAAATCAGATGTTGCTCTCCTGCTTAAAACTCTCCAGTGACTTCCTATCACATGTGTAATGAAATCCAAACAGTGACCTGCCTTTGTCTACTTTCTAGCCTCCCCACCTGCCACTGTCCCCTTACCTACTCCAGTCCAGCCACAATATCTGCCTTGCATTTGTCAAATTTTATAAGAAAGTTTCTGCTGCAAAGCCTTGTACTTGCAGCTTCGTTTAGCTAGAATGTTCTTCTCCCATCTCCCAACCATCTTCGCATGCCCTTTTCTCATTTATTTACAAATTCTATTCAGATATCACTAATTAGGATAGTCTTCCCAGTACTTCATATTGGAGGGAAAAAAAAACCCTCCACCCCCAATCCTGCTCCATTACTATTTGTACCTTTAGAATATTTTTCTTCATAGCATTTGATAATAAATTTGACAATATATGTTTATTTGTCATGTCTACTAGAATGTCAGCTCCTTGAGGACAGCGACTTTGTTGTGTCTGGAATGTAGCAAGCACTCAATAAATATCTTTCTCTCTCTGTCTCTCTTTTTTTATTTTTTAACAGGGTCTTGCTATAGTTGGGACTACCAGCCCATGCGACCACATCTGGATTATTTTATTTTCATAGAAATGGGGTCTTACTATGTTGCCCAAGCTGGCCTCAAGCTATCCTTCTGCCTTGGCCTCCCAAAGTGCTAGGATTATAGGCATGAGCTACCGCATCTGGCCCTAATATATGAATGAATGAAGAAATGAATAGTCCTTAGCACAGTTCCTGGGACAGAGTAAACACTTATAAGTTTGTGATGTTAATTTTAGAAGGTAAAAAAATTACTAGAAAGGCCAAAATTCTTTAGTGATATTCTACATAAGATGTGAAAAATTAAGTATCATATTTTCACCCCCTTTCAAAATAAATACATATTATATTATACTTACTTGGAGTTTCTTCTAAAATTTCCTGGAACTTGGTTCTCTCATATTCCACCAACTGGCGTTGAAGGTATGGTCTAATACTCCTAATTGTAAAATTGGCCATGTCTATTTTCATGAGGTCCAGAACATGGAATATTTGTCTAAAAATTTACAATTAAAATAGTTAGGTGATTAAGAAGTTAAGTTGAAATTCATTAACTATTATCTATGTTTCAAGCTAGAAAAAATAAACATCCCCAAAATGGTTTTGAAATTCCAAACACCATTTGGTAAGGTCACTCATAGAAGGTCATATATGTATTCCAAACGTGTTCTTTCACAGATTTCAAAAGTATTTACTTTAGTAGATATAATACCAGCTGATCCATTACATACATCTATAAAATGATAGAAAGACATTGAGAAGCATAAGCAATTAGTCTTGATAATACGTGAAAAATGTAAGAAGAAATTTTTAGATGAAAGCCCTTGAGTCCAAATATAGTGTATATGTTTCTATTCCTAAGACAATGAGAGAAGAGAATAATATCAAGCTTGGAGGGATGTTGTGAATAGTCAATGAGATAATGAATGTGACATGCAGAGAGCTGTAGGCATTCAATAAATGACTAAGACAAAGGAAGCAAATTTCATATCATACATGGGTAATAAGATAACTGAAAGCAAGGATCCTATCACTGAAGAATCACAACCTGCCAGAAGAGCACAACTCTAAGGACATACAAAGGCCATTTTCCAGACAGGGAAAGTGTCACTTCTAGAGGCTATCAACTTGCACGAGGTAACCAAGTCCTTTACCCACTACATGCAGACTAGCTTCCTTCTTCTACCTTTATAAAACATCTATATAAAACTCAATTTTCAATGTAGGCAAATTTATACATAAAAAGAAGAAAAGTTCCCTTCAAAGGCAAAAAGGATTACAGACTCTTCTTTTCTCTCACATCTTGAGGAAGTTATTGTCTATGTGGTCCAATGAGATGCTCATGATGTATAGCCCACTTCCTCAGGAAAGCTGCAGCAGAAAAGGCTAGCTGAACACCAAAGGTCTGTGCTCTCTGCACACAGTGCAGATTTCTGGCTGGGAAATGTGTTTCCAGATAGCAACCACCTTTCCCAGCCCCTTCTTCAATGAAGATGAGACCATGTGACACATGCAAAGGAATGTGTCACTTCTGGGCCCATGTAGTTACATATTAGGTATGTCTTCCTCATCATCTCTTTTTCATTCACTAGCTGAATGGAGAGGATTCCAAGGACCTAGGCAGGGGTGGAGCCAATAACAGAGGAGCTTCCACATGAATGACATGTGAAAGGTTGCCTGACCAAGAACCCCTGAATCAGAATTTGACACAAGTAAGGAGGAAACATTTATTGGTTAAATCACTGAGAATTCAGAGTTTATGTGTTATAGCAGCTAGTGACCCTCACTAAACCTTAACTAGACTAGGTCCACCTGCTAGAGGTTCTATTTAGACCCTCTATTGTCCCTTCCATTGCACTTACCACAGTTGTAATTAATTGTTCAAGGTCTCTCTCTTCCATTAGACTATAAACTCCCTAGGGTCAGGGATTCTGTCTTTTTCATCACTGCCTCCCCAGGGACCAAAGCATGCTAACAACCTTCTCAGAACACTTTATCTGAAAACTCTATGTACACAGTAAATAATGAACTTATTCCCTGCTTATATGGTTTTCTTCTAGTGTCAAGAATTCCTTTGGGAGACCACTTATTATTCTGTGTTTCCTAATACTCATACTTCCCTTTGGAGTGAACTCAAAAGTACTCTAAGAAAATGCAAGCAGCAAAGATGCTAACCTCAGCACCTCCACGATGCTGCCAGTAGCCTTTAACTCTCTGATATCATTATCTCTCACCGGAGCACACAGCTTCCCCATCGTACTGATGACATAGTTGGCCAGGCCTTGGATGTCAACGGCACTGTGCTCAGACTGCTGCCTGATGAGGTCTATATCTAAAACTTCACAGATCTGGTTGCGAAGCCGGTTGCCACAGGGAGTCAAAAAAGAGAGAAGAATCTACATAGGGAAAGAAAGAAAAATTAACAGCATCATTACATGAATAAAGGTTGCCACTTTTCAATGTCTGGATCACCAAGCTTCATGTCCATATTATAGAGCCCTAGAGGCCATAGAAATTGACACTGTCTGAGTGGTGGGTCAGAGAAGCACTCCAGTATCTCAATGCTAAGAAGAAAGCTCCATCTCCTGAATTAAAGTTCCCCCACCATGAAAAAACCCTGATATTTTCAGAATGAAAACAATTAACAAGGCAGCAATATTACTGAAATCACAGTAAGTCCTGACTTAAGATTTACTTTGATAGCTTCTTAGAAACTGACTTTAAGTGAAATGATGTACACTAAAACCAATTTCATCATAAGTGAGTTATTATAAACATCATATTTCTGGTCACAAAAACATCACCAAACTTCTAAATAACTTTTAAAACACTTTTAAAACACTTCTAATATTAAACACTAAAATAAATGTGAGCTATACATACATTTAAGAAAGATTAATAAAAACAAGTGGATAATTATTTACCCAACTTTTGGTGAATTAGTAAGTAACAGAGGTCAGAGTGGTACTGGGTTAAATCAAAGAATAAATGTTTGCAAAGTGAAAATGTATGTAGCACTTCCTCCCACCATGCAGTTCAAAAGTAAACACAAGCAGGCCGGCTCGCTGAGCACTTTCATACTACACCATTTATTGTTGTGCATTTGTATGATTATTGTATGCTTTACGAATTCTTATTTGACAATAATTGGTATTCATTCATTCATTTTCCATCCCACTTATTCCAGTTTAGGGTTGAGTGTGGCCATCCCCACACTCGCTCAGGCTGGGACCATTCTGCCATGCCCATGAACTTCCCGTGCACATCTTTGGGATGTGGGAGGAAACTGCAGTACCTGGGGAAAACCCATGCAGATATGGAGAGAACATGCAAACTCTATAAATCAGCTAGAGCTGATTTTTTTTTCCACATCAGTGTTATAAAGAAATAACACTGAACAACTTTATTCAAGGACCTGCTAGACTCTAATGAGGCTCCAGATAAACAATGCAGAGAAGACATGTTGTAGATCAGGCCTCCAAAAGAAGCCTTTAAATAAAAATGGATGAGAACACCCCATGGGGGCCATTAAACATATTTGAGATATAAAATATTTATTATATATTATATGAGCAAACGATTTATTGAGTATTCAGTACACAGTGAACACTGTTCTTATACACATAGCACATGGCTAGTAGCACAGATTGAGCCAGAGTGAATCTGTTTAAATCCTTCTCCACCTTTCAAAGCTGCATGATCACACATGAGTCAGGGAACTTGGTTTCTTTATACAAAGTAATTATAACAGGAGTAACTACCACACAGAATCAAAGTAAGGATAAATGAATAACATAGTGCTTGGCATAGAGCAAATCCTTTGTAAATGTTAGCTAAAATTACTGCTGTCATCTCATTTAATTCTTGACTACCATGTAAGTACTCAGGAGACAGAGACAGAGTCCACCAGTAAACCAGGACTATCTAACTCCAAAGTCTGAACTCTTAACCAATACTCTGCACTGTAAGCCTCACCCTGAGCTCTGTCCACTGCACTATTTTGCCAGCCTTCACCCTACTCCAGAAGGTGCAGGGGAAAACACTTGCAGCGACTGAACTCAGTTTTTCAAAAAGAGCAGCCAATACAAAGGATGTAAAACAGTCTCTGGGAAAAGAAAAACAAAACTAATTGCTATAGCCTCAATGTTTGTGTTCCACCTAAATTCAAATGTTCAAACCCAATCCCCACTGGGATGGTACGAGGAAGTGAGGGGAGGGCCTTGGAGAGATGATTAGGTTATGAGAGTGGAGTTTGAATGAATGAGATTAGTACTGCCATAAAAGAGACCCTGGAGAGCTCCCTTTCCCCTTCTGCCATGTGAGGACAGAGCAAGAAGGTGCCATCGATGAGCCAGGAAGGGGGCCCCAAGCAGACACTGAATCTGCTGGTGCCCTGATATTGGACTTCCAAGCCTCCAGGACTGTGAGAAATAAGTCTGTACAGTTTATAAGCCACCCAGTCTATGCCAGTGTGTTATAGCAGCCCAACACTAATGCACTGATGCAAATAATGTAAACTTGCCTCTCTGATTTCTTCAAACAGTTTGATGGCATGTTCATACTCAGGAGGGTCAGCATTTAGTTCCGATTCCAAGACGTCCCAGAAGGCCTGGTGAACAACGTTCTTCACTTGACCAGCCAAACTATAGCAATGAAACATTGTTTTTAAAAATAAGCCTCATTTTTGCTGGTTACAAAAGAAATATGCTCATGGTATAAACCTCACACAATGCAGAACAACAGAATAATAGTCCTTAAATCTATTATTAATCTTTTGAATATTTCTCATATTCAAGGCATTATATTAACATAGTTCAATATACATAATATTATATACTTGTCTCATTTAACATTCTGTCCCAAATGTTTACCCCCTAGACCTTTAAAGTGCTTCCTGAAATATGGTTTTCAGTAATTTCATAAAATTCTCTTCTAAAAGAGATACCATAGTTTATATAGCTACTCTTCTACACAGATCGTTAGATTTGTTCTAGATTTTTGGGATGAGATGGCAGAGTTGCTCTTTCCTCAACAGCTGAATTTTCATGGTACAGGACAGATTGGCCCCAAGGAGATGTTGAATGCCTGCCATTTGATGTCCCATTTAAAGTACAAACTGAAATATGATCCTTCCTAGGAAGAGCTCACAATAGAATAGGCGGCCACTTTATTTCACCCATTATGTCAATGCCCTAAAATAGGTGCACATGGAAATACACATTCCTACCGAACTCCTACTCTATCTGCAACAAAAACCATGTATTTTCTTGCACTATAATTACTGATGAGCCTCTTTATTTTTATTGCAATTTTTTTCTTGACCAGGGCCAGGTTTGAACCCTCTACCTCCAGTATATAGGGCTGGTACCCTACTCCTTGAGCCATAGACACGACCCCTGATAAGCCTCTTTCTTCACAGAGCTATACACTTCTCCCCAGCAGCAGCCGTGATTCCTTCCTCTAGGTCCCTGCCATTGTGTCTAGCACAGTGACTGACATATAGTGAGTCACTAGAGTGGCATGGTAAGTGAATTACTAATTTGATAGTTGAGCATATCTCTTAATTTTCTTCTTAAAGTACAAATAGCTAAGTGTACAATAATGCTATGAGAGGTGAAAATTAGCTTTTGAGTCTAAGTTAAAAAATGTCTGTACCTGCAAATACTATATTCTATTCAACAACTTTAAAAACATATTCTATCACCTGGGGGGATTTATTCAATATAAATGCCATTTCCAAAGTTGGAGGCCTGCCTTGGCAACTCCAAAACAATAAGAAAGGCTAACTTTGCTGGGATAAACTTGCACTCTTAGCTTTATAAGCCAGACATACCTGGCTCGAATGGACCAACAAGGAATGATGTCCCCAAGTGACACCAGAGTTTCAATTTAAGTTTTTGTAAAAGCTGCAATGTACTTTTTAGCTCTTTAATTTTCTGGAGAGGTGTAGGAGTACAGAGGAGACAAAAATCAATGAAATCATTTATAAGCATTCATATTATCAGAAACCAGACTAATTTTACCAAGTTTTCCCCCAAAGAAAATAATGAGGGTCAATCATACTTAAAAAAGGAAAAACTTGGCCATTGGGGAGGGTCATCTGTAAATCAGCAGTTAATACTATAATGTGCCACATCACTGTAAAACAAAGGTACTGTGTCCTAACTCTGCATGTTGTTTCCCTTGCTCACATTTTCTAGCCATGGTAGAAAATGAAGGGACGAAGGATTAATATTTTTCCATAGTATCAAAGTACTCATGTGCATTTTTATACCGATGCCTTTGAAGTGAGTAATGTAGTCCTCATCTTATTCTTAGGGAATGTGGGACTCGGGTATCATCTCACCAAAGCCAGGACTCAAACCTCTGGGTCTGTCTGATCCTAAAGCACTTTCTCTATGGCCTGTATTTGCAATTATTGAATTTTGTTTTACTGCATAAGAAAGGTAGCTTTAACTTTAAAATACATTTTTACCAGTTAGTCAATAAATGTTTATTGAACATTAAATATGCATGAGGCCCTGTTTAAGAACTGGGGATACTGGCTCAGTGCCCACAGGACAGTGATTATAGTGCCAGCCACATACACTGAAGGTGGCGGGCTCAAACCTGGCCCGGGCCAGCTAAAACAACAGCTAAACAACTGCAACAGAAAAGTAGCCGGGCGTTGTGGTGGGCACCTGTAATCCAGCTACTTGGGAGGCCTGAGGCAAGAGAATCACTTAAGCCCACAGTTTGCAGTTGCTGTGAGGTATGACACCACCTCACTCTACTGAGGCAACATAGTGAGATTGCTGTGAGGTATGACACCACCTCACCCTACTGAGGGCAACATAGTGAGACTCTGTCTCAACAATAACAACAAAAAATAATATAAATATTGGGTAGTGCCAGTGGCTCAAAGGAGTAAGGCGCCAGCCCCATATGCTGGAGGTGGTGGGTTCAAACCCAGCCCCAACCAAAAACTGCAAAAAAAAAAAAAAAAAAAAAATTAAATAAGTAAATAAATAGATAAAAATAAAATTTCTAAATGGGATAAAATACTCTACGTTGTCTTGACATAGAGAGAAGGCTTCAGGATTTACAATCAGCACTGTGAGGTTGAAAATTTAATCCATGAGCCAATTTTGTTTCTAAAAATGGTTTATCTGTAATGATAATTTCAAGCTTCTTCTCCTCTCTGTCTCAGAAAATTTATAAGCCACTGACACCAGAGAGGCTGAGGTGGATATAAAGGTATGGCTCCAACAGGAGGTCTGTGGGGGTGAGGTTACCCAGTAAGTGTCCCTTGTGGCTGCAACTGCAACCTCACAGGTTTCTGGATGGCCTGCACTGTTGTCAGTTGGGTGCATTTCTTTATCCCTCTAACCAGAATATCAGTTTTTAATAAATCTGCAAATATTTCTTGAAACTGTAGTATATGTCAGGCACCATGGTAGGCAATAGAGAGGGAGCAGCAAACAATACAAAGTTCCTCCACTAATGTGTTTTCAATAAAGTGGGGAAGATGGACACTGAACATAAAATTATAAGACCTCTTAACAGAGGAGAGGTAGCAGGGGCTACAAGGACTCTTTAGCAAAGGGATTAATTATAGTCTAGGAGGTTTGGGAATGTCAGGAAAAGGTTCCCTCAGGAAGTGACATATAAGCTGAGTTCTGAAGATTATAAGTAACACATACTCTAAAGGAATTGTTTTGTAAAAAACAAAAAAATATAAGATCTTGTTAGAGAGTTAAATCATTTTTGCCCCCGTGGATATGGGTATTATTTCAGGAATCAGCATGCATATATTAACATCACATACACATATACACACATAATCCTTGGCACAGTTTTACATACAACAAATGCCTCCAGGTTACCTGTTGTCTGGGAGGCCATCTTGTTTCAACTGGAAGTTCTCATTTACAGCAATTTCATGGGCAAGAGTCATGTTTGATAAGTTCTTTGCTGTAGCCATCACTTCATCAAATGTTACAATCCTGGGAGGGCTTGTTGCTAAAGGAAAAAGAAAAGCCAGTTAATGTTGTAGAAGGGAAGCTGTCATCCAACAAAGTCTACTGATACAAACAAAGCTTAATTTATTACACTATATATTACAGGGTTTTAAAAGTAAGGAGAATATGGATTAAAACAGGTGTATTCTCTTGTGTAATAAAGATTTCAAAACTTTAAGAACTCTTTCAATAGCTTCAGTTACTATATTTGATAATAAACTATCAAATATTTCTGGGACAATCTTATTAACATAGGCCTAGTAAGACAGACCTCATTTTTAGTGCTTATTGATATCTATATCATATGTATTATATAGGAAGTAAATAAGACTACTTTTATTTTGTAATCTAGAAGTCTCATTAATTTAACTAGACTCAATATGAAATAACTGATTTTTAAAACTATAATTTCTAAATGTATAAGAATATAATGTTTAAATTCAGTTCTAAATTCTTCCCAGTGGTAGTTCTCATTCAATTTGATTGAGGCATTGCTTACCTCCTGACAGGGTCAGCCTAAGGTGATTAAATTAGATAACTCAAGTAAAGAAGACCATAATAAGAACTCAAGAAATTTACATAATTGAAGTAAAATGTAATAAATCTGAGAAACTGGATAATTTACTTCTCAGTAGGAGGTAGTAAAAGAACTTGAGTTGTTCCTAAGGATTATACTGAGAAACCATTCTAATAAATCATGGCTTAAAAATCACCACTGGAAATCTTAGTGTCTGTTCATTAAAAATCATGATCAAAAATGACAGCACTGACATGTAATACTTTGCTACCTAAAGAAAAACAAAAAAAAGGAGTTGGAGGAAGAGGACAGTGTGGTGGGGGTGGGAGGACAAGAGAAAGAAGAGGAAAAAGAAAGATGATACACAGAATTAGTAAAACCCTTCTTGAGGGTGCCTAAGGTGCATCAACCCCATAAACAATACGAGTGAGAAAAGGTGCAGAAACCTGGGCCTGCTGTTAATGCTTCTACCAGTTCTGCTTCAAAATTCTCTTTAAAAATGTCCTCATTCTGGCTGGGCACCCATAGCTCAGTGGCTAGGGCGCTGGCCAGGGCACTAGCCACATACACCAGAGCTGGCAGGTTCAAACCTGGCTCAGGCCAGCTAAACAACGATGACAACTACATCAAAAAGAAGCTGGGCGTTGTGGCAGGCGCCTGTAATCCCAGCTACTTGGGAGGCTGAGGCAAAAAGAATCGCTTAAGCCCAAGAGTTAGAGGTTGCTATGAGCTGTGACGCCACCACACTATACCAAGGGTGACACAGTGAGACTCTGTCTCAGGAAAAAAAGAAAAAAGAAAAAGAAAAATGTCCGTACTCTTTGGTCCCATAACCCAACGAGATTCAAAAGAATTTCTAGAAAGGCTTTATTATGCACTTAAAGAACTATTTGTAACAGAAAAAAAAAAGGAGAAAAAAAAAGAAACTAAATGTCCAATGATAGGTTAATGGTTAAGTAAATTTAAGTACATTCGCTTGATGAAGTAGTATGTAGTCATAAAAACAATGTTTCAAGAATATATAATCATGAGTAAATGTTTTAGTTCTAATCCTAAGTGAAAAGAGTCCACACAGATATACACACATATGTCTATGTGAAAGATAAAGATACGGCAAAGCACTACCAGCTGTCATCTTTGGGTGATATAATAAGCAATATTTTCTTTTCTCTATACTTATATATTTTCCAAGGTTTTAAAAATGAGACTGTATGGATTTAAAATAAATACAAATGAACACATTTTTAGAAGTGGTCATGTGATCATAATTAAACATTAGGTGCTTTTTCCTGCAAAGGTATTAAATTTCCTAAACAAAATGCCAATTAAAATACTGGAGAAAAAAGAAGCAACATACCTGCTTGACACATCTCTAGTTTCTACATTCAAACGAGGACAAAAAAAGATGTCTCCCTTTGAGGTTGCCCCCCCCTTTTTAATTCTTTCTTGCACCTCGAGTGTAGTAATTCTCTTGGGCACCCTGTTGGGGTGAATTGCACAACCATTTTTGAAATTAGCAGGAAACCCTATATATTATTTCACTTCCCCTCTGACCCTTCCAGGAAGGCAATTTTCCTTTAATGTAAATTAGAAACAATCAGAAAAGACTAATTTTAACTTATCCTGGAGGGTGGGCCAAGAAGAAATCTTAAAGAGTGGCTTTCTGCCACTTGGGAGAAAAGACAGACAGGGTTGAAGGCCTGATTTACGGTCAAACCAAAGCAAAGCAGAGACAATGATTAAAATAAAAATCAGCAGGTTGTAAGCTTTAGTGGCTATTTATTTCTGAGAATGTGTCTAAGAAAGTTGCAATGCCTCTGCAGTGCTATTCTGGTACATCTAGAAAGGAGGGGAAGTCTGCTGCTCTCAGCCATTTCTGAGTTTTCAAAGCCAGCACACAACTCTAGTAGCACGCCCACCACCCCAGCTCCTGCCCCCCTGTTGGCTCACAAGCAGGAGAGCTGGATTTGCTGGAGGAGTTGCTTGTGAAGCTCTGCCTGGAGCACTCATAGTCACTGAGTGAGGCCATGCTTTCGGAAAACCGTGAAGAGTCTGAATCGCTTGTCTGGTCCTCTCCCACACACTGCTTCTCACCATTGAAGGGCATTTTGCGTCACCTAGGTATGGATAAGGAAATAGCACCTGCACAGACAAACAGACCTGTGTCAGTATTTTATGGTACTTCCACCAGCAGTGCCAATGCTTTTTCCAGCATAGACAGCTTTGCCCACAAGTGTCACAGCATTGCAAAGGTCCCTCAGAAGATAATCTTATCCTTCCCCCATCACTCAGCCATCAAGATGCCCTTCCACAATAGGGATTCCCCAGCCACAGTCCTACTCAGGACTTACTAGGTATAAAAGTGGAGCAGCTCTAAGGACAGATCTTTAAAATACAACAACGACAAAATATGACTGTGGGCCTCTGGAGTTAGACTGCTTATTCTGTCTCCATTCAAGTGACCACGGGGAGGCCACTTAACCACCTGCCTCATGAGTGAAACTGGACTCAAAGACTAATATCCTGGGGTGACCTGAAGATTGAATGGGATCGGTCTTTCTCTCTTTTCTTTTTTTGAGACAGGGTCTTATTCTGTTATCTGAGCTAACGTGCTGTGGTGTCATCATAGCTTACTGCGACCTAAAACTCCTGGGCTCAAGAGATCTTCCTGCATCAGCTCCCAAGTCGGTGGGACTACAGGCATACCCAGCGAATTTTTTTATGTTTTATAGAGATTGGGTCTCACCAAGTTGTTCATACTGGTCTTGGACTCCTGGCCTCAAGTGATCCTTGCACCTCAGCCTTTCAAAATGCTAGGTTAATAGGCATGAGCCACTGTGTCAAGCCAGATTAATGTTATTAAAGTGCTTGGCACAGCACTCAGATATTATTGTTCCTGTTGCTTTTTAAAAAATAAAATATTTTTGGGCTCAGTGCCTGTGGCTCAAGTGGCTAAGGTGTCAGCCATGTACACCCAAGGGGCAGGTTCAAACCCAGCTCAGGCCCACCAAACAACAATGACGGCTACAACCAAAAAATAGCTGGGCGTTGTGGTGGGTGCCTATGTTCCCAGCTACTCTGGAGGTTGAGGCAGGAGACTCGCTTGAGCCCAGGAGTTGGAGGTTGCTGTGAGCTGTGATGCCATGGCACTCTACCCATGGGGGACAGCTGGAGGCTCCTGTATCAAAAAAATAAAAAAAACAAAATATTTTTGAAATCAACCTCTTTATGCTTTCTGTGAGCCTCTTGGGGAAAGGGGAAGACTGATTAAAATCTGCTTGGCAAGTCTTTAGCTTCTTCTCTATTTTTTTTTTCTTCTTCTCCTCCATTTTCACACGAACTGTGGTGATCAGAGTATGACCTAATATTTGTTTTCCATTTGACAATTTACAAAGCACCCAATATAACCCTAACAATGCACAGGTACACAGGATTCTGCTTCGCAGGTAGGGAGACTCAGAGGGACAAGAGGACCCACTATGCCATAAAACCAGTTCCTTGGTTCTGGCTTTACATACTTGCTATATCCTAGAATACCAAAGCTAAACACCATGAACCCTGAACCCTTGCATCTTCAGTGATAAAATAACCTTTTCTGCCCCATGGAAACCATATTCTACCCAAGCTTTAACTCTACCCTGCCCAGTGGTAGGGGAGAGAGAACAGAAGAAAAGGTGCTGCTCTAATCCTTTCACTGCCACCAAACACCAAATCCTATGAATGAATGAATGAATAGAGTATGTATTACTCAGCCTCCCCTCTAGCTCATTTTTTCTCTCTTTGACATTTCGTGTCCCATTGATGACTTGAAAATGCCAGGAAGTGGTCCCTCCATCCTCTGGTCAGAGTTAACGGCACCCCTCTTTGTACATCTGGAGCATATCTCCTGCATCTCCACTAGAGCACATAGTCTCTAGTACAGTTACTTTCCTCCCATGGTCACTTCTGGATCTCCTTAATAAGGCAGAGACTGCATCTTGTCCAGTGCCAAGTATATGACAAGTATTCATTCAGTGTCAGCTGAATCAGAATCACTGAATCCCATTTGGTATAGCTTCCTACCAGAACATTTGCAAGCTGATATCACTACACATTTATAGGCCTGAGACTGCCAAAGTCCAAGCCCTAGAACAGAGAATCTACCACCTACGCTGGTCTTACTAGATTTAAAACTCAAAATTCCCAGGTCCTTTTCATGCTCTTCTTTGAATATCCTAAAGTTTGCTCCCACCTTATTATTAGTTTTAGTCATTCCCTTGTAATGCAACAACTATGCTTTGTATGCCCTGGTCTTAATTTTTCTCCACCATAGCTGCTTCAAACCAGCCTTGGCTGATTTTCTGAGTAAAAGTGAATGAAAGCTTTCAGCTATGGAAATGTATGAACTAGCTTAATAGTTATAACTGTCCATTTCATTTTCCTACTCCTGCTGGACAGCATACTTGGTAGGTTTCTTAATTGTGTTTAACAGGGCAGAAAAGTCCAAAAATTAAAAAAATAAAAAGCTCTAAGTTAGGAGTTAGGAATCAGGGTTTTGGGGTGCGGGCCTGCCATTAATTTGTTCTGTCACTTTATGCGCCTGTCTGCTCTCTTTACCTCTTGTTTCTGAAAGGGTTGGCACAGTTATAAGGTTTCTTTCAGCTAGGAATTGCTAAGATGCTCCAAACTCAGAGTTCCACGAAGCATCACTAGAAGTTCTGAGAAATCAAATGATAGGTGTGCTTAATAATGCACAATTACGCCTTTGCCAACAGTTCACTGAAGGTAGAAGTCCTGGCCCTACAGCCACGACAGAAAATGTTAAAAGCTTCAAAATGTTTAGAAATGCATATTTAGTTGATAGAAGCTTCCACATTAGAACTGTAGTGTATCTGAGCAGAAGCCTCTCTTTGGAGTAAAGATACCCATTGTTGTATTACTTCAATAGGATTTGCCTATTGAATGTCCTCATTTAGACATCTTGATAATACCTACTCATAGGATTGGGGTGAGATTTCATTTAGTCAATACATGTAGGACAGGCTGTGACATAGTAAAAAATATACAGATGTTTGCTATTATCTTTTTTGTCTGTTAGTATCATCACCACAGGAATTAAAAAATTCTGGAGGGAGGAACAGTTTTATGTCAAGATGATGAAATTATGTTCCTCTACTATAGACAAACAAGGCTGGGAGCTCACCCAGGACAGAACTCCAGCACTTGTCTGAAATACACAAGCCAAAGCAAAGGGCCCATCACAGAGTGAATGGTCTTCTGCAAGTTCCTTCACACTTGCTCTTACCTTTCTTGGTCTCAGGTTTCCAAATAAGTCATCTGGGGACAAAGCCACTTCACTCACCAAGGCACTGTGGGTAATTAGACTGCTTTTAAAACAATTGTGGGTTCTTAGACTGGTAATAAAGAAACCAGTCTATTTCTTTAAGAAAGGTAATGTTTCTCATATGGACAAACTTAGATCTACCTAACCCTCACTATTACAACTTAAACTTTTCAGGAACACAACTCATCCTACCTGGAGGATGTCATCACTAGTCAAAAGTAAAGTAAAAGGAGTAAAGTAACTCCAAGCAAAACCTCCAACACTATTAGAGGGTCATTATTCAAAGGAAATAAAGTACTACCATATTAATATTTTTGTTGTGTTGTTCCATCATTTCATGCTAATAAATACAACATCATGTTATTCATTTGAAGCCAGTGACTGGAATGCAACAGGTACTTAAATATTTATTGTTGAATAAATGAATGGATGAATGAACAGCAGCATGACAACTAACATTTAAGAAAGAAGGGAAAGACACAAGGACCTAAAAAAGGAGGGGAGTTTGGTTTTAATTTGCTTGTGATTTTTAAGCTTGTGTCCAACTATAGTTCCTTATTTTCTTTCTGTAGTAAACTCTACCTGAAATAGTCCTGTGCTGGTTTAGGATTGCAAAGGTACACCAATGATGATACCCATGTGACTGAAGCAGTAAGAACACTGCTTCAGGACCTGACTGAGCTCTTGGTCCTTGCTTTTGATATTTGCTGCCTGGAGACAAAGAAGTTACCATTTGTATAATGGGGGATAATAATAGCATCTACCTTGTAGAGCTGTTGTGAAAATTAACTAAAATAGTTTTCTATTTCAGTACTGAAATATCAAGTCCTTAACCTCCTAGTAAGTGCCTAACAGATGTCAACTATTATTATTATTCTTATTTTTAAAAGTTACGGACTCCAAAATTGTCAGTGTCATAAAAAACAAAGAATGACTGAGGATCATGTTCCTGATGAAGAGGCACTTGATAATTGTATGTGATTGGGATCCTAGACTGGATCTTGTACCATCCTATAAAAGACATTAGTGGTCAACTGATAGCATAGTAGATACTTGAGTCTGTCCTTATTCCAATGTTAAATACACTGAAGTTGAAATGTTCCATGACCCATTGGTCATGATGTATGCAACTTCTCAAATGATTCAAATGAAAGAGAAAGAAAGGCCGGGTGCCATGCTCATGCCTGTAATCCTAACACTCTGGGAGGCCAAGACAGGTGGATTGCCTGAGTTCACAGGTTCAAGACCAGCCTGAGCCAGAGAGAGATTCCCCTCTCTAAAAATAGCTGGGCTTTGTGGCAGGCGACTGTAGTCCCAGCTACTGAAGAGGCTAAAGCAAGAGAATAGGTTGAGCCCAAGAATTGAGGTTGCTGTGAGCCCTGATGCCACAGCATTCTACCAGGGGTGACAAAGTGAGACTCTGTCACAAAAAAAAAAAAAAAAAGAAAGAAAGAAAGAAAAAGAAAAGAAAGAGAAAAAGAGAAAACAATAAAGCATGGGGAGCAAAATGTTAATAGGTAAATCAGAGTAAGAGGTAGACCACAGGGTATTCTTTGTACTATTCTTGCAAATTTTTAACAAAAGTTTAAAGGAGAAGATGAAGTGGTAAACTGAAACTTTAAGATTCTAATTCAGAATAGTCCAGTGTGATGGTTCAGCCTATAGCCCAGTGCTTAGGGCCCCGGCCATGTACATCAGGGCTGGCGGGTTCAAATCTAACCTGGGGCTGCTAAACAACAATGACAACTACAACAACAACAACAAAAATAGCTGGGTGTTGTGGCAGGTGTCTGTGGTCCCAGCTACTTGGGAGGCTGAGGCAAGAGCATCACTTAAGCCCAAAACTTGGAGGTTGCTGTGAGCTGTGATGCCACAGTACTGAGGGCAACATAGTGAGACTATCTCAAAAAAAAAAAAAAAAAAAAGAATAGTCCAGTGTCTTGCAGTTTTTAAACTTTTGATTTTTCCCACCTCTGTGACAGCTTGAATACCATTCCATAATGAAAGCTCTTCTAGACAGTCTAACTTGTCCCAGCATCCTTCTTGAACGGTGCTTAAAGAATAAAACAGGGCCTTGTGGCAGGCGACTGTATAGGGCAGAGTTCTCCAGAAAAAGCAAAATAATTCCTTTCTCTCTCTCTCTCTTTTTTTAAACCAGGGCTGAGTTTGAACCCACCACCTCCGGTATATGGGGCCAGCACCCTACTCCTTTGAGCCACAGACGCTGCCCAATAATCCCTTTTTAAGAGTAAACCTCCAGGTTGCTCCCTAAGAAATCTCATGGCCATGGTTCACAGCCCTCTGTGATCTGACTTCTGACTGATTCTGTAACACTCTCCCCCAACTCTTCATGACCCAGAATGGCCTTCTTTGGGTTCCTCTGACATGAGCCAAACTTCCTACTTGGGAGCACTTGCACCTGCTATTCTCTCCCCCTGGATTGTTCTTCTTCCTGATTTTCATGAGGCTGGCTCCTTGCTGTCATTCATATCTGAAATTCAACATCACAACTTCAAGGTGACCTTCCCTGATAACTCCACTCACAGCATCTAAGCTATCTAGAGCTTAGAACACTGCCTGGGATAGAGTGGGAGCTCCATGTATATCACTGCATGAACAAATCATGCCACATTCCTATTCATAACTTGAGTTTTCCTTCTCTTCTGCCTTCCTCTCACTGCTCATATTCTCATTATGCAGTCATTTAAAGTACTATAGTTGTTTGCACAGCTGTCTCTCCACTCAAGTTTAAGCTACTTGTGGGAAGAAGCTACCTCTCTCCTCTTCAATTCCCAGTGCCTACCTCACGTATCAAGAGTTCAAACTAGCAGAGTCACAATTCCAGAAGCCTAAAGAAATTATTACATTGTGTCTATTCTCACTGTTAGCAAATAACAATTAGAGCTAACAGTTACTAAGTGTTTATTATGTCTTCAATAATAAGTACTCAATAACTATTTTGTGATAAGTGCTTTGCATATCTTATCTCCTTGAATCCTCATTACAACCTGTTAGCTAAGGTATTCTTATTATCCCCGATTTATAATAAGACTCCCCAGGCTCCGACAGGTTGCATTACTTGCCCAGGAGTTCCTAGTATGTAGAGGTACAACTCAAATGGAGGCAGCAGATCCCTAAAGCCCACATTTTCTATTGCTCTGGAGGCTGGAGGAAATTTGGTGTACTGCTCATTCTTTCCACCCCTACTCTGCCAAATCAATCTATCCATCACCACGTGGAGACTTGCACATATGGTAGTAAGCTGACCTTATCCTGGAATGGCTGTCCAAGAGCTATATTTCCTGAAGGACATCACTGAAATAGTCACTCAAAAAAACTTTTAATCACCCCACTAGGGTGACTGAAAATCCTCTAGCAGGGAGCCCTTCATTATGCACTGCAAAATCCCTAGTTAAAGCCCAAATATTATCAAAAGGGTTAACTTTGTATAGCTAGTATGAGTCATAAACATTTTGAAGTGAATTATTCAGATTATCCAGCAGGGTCTTGAGGAATGGAACCCATGCAGTTAAGGTTAGATCATGAAAAAGACAAATTTCAAGAAATATCTAGTGGATACCATCCTTCCAAGACTAGATCAAGGTCAAGTGCAAGGACAAGCATTCACATATGTATAGTAAAGAGCAGGGAGTTAGAGAAGCTCTGAAGGGAAAAATTGCAGACAGTGTAGAAAATTTCCATCTTCTGCAAAATGCTGCTTTAGAACTAGTCCCAAATAGCAATGCTAAAAAGTTATTCATCCACAGCAGAGCATAAACCACGCAGCAGAGAGATAGGTGCCTGCACCATTCAGCTAGACAATACTGGTCTTCATCAAGTTAGAAACAACCAACAGCTAGATAAAAGCCAACAAGCCAGTCACTGTCTATAAAGCAGATGTCACTCAATGCATGGCATTACTGTATCAGAGAGAAGGATTTCTAGGCACTTTTTACACTTGAGAGCACTCTCCTCCCACCACTGCTAGTCTGTTTTAGTATCTGTACTTCCCCCTTTGGGGCCCTCAACCCATCACAACATGGCACTGAAGCTGCTTCTACACTTGACTGGGTATCTTCAGCCCTGGGTCTCTTCAAGTTAGGCAAACTCCTCTGGCTGCCAGGTGATGTATGATATTCCTTAGAGACAAGAAAAAAAAGCTGTAGGCAGACAAGGAGCCCACTAAAGTGGGAGCTACTGAGATAACCTCATTGGCACGTGGCAGGAGGGAAGAGCAAGGTCTCTGACTGGCCTGGGGACCAGGGGTGCTAAGAGGCCCTCTGGAGAAAAGGACAACTTGTCCAGTTTAGTTACCGTTAAGGGAGCAGGACAAACATCTAAGATCTCCTCAATGTCAGTCATTTGAGTGCCGCGCATCACGATTGTTTCCATCCCTACCTATACTATAATTTAGGAAGCACGTTTCTTTATCATGACTAGATTTTGGCATTTTAAATACATTCATTTAAAAAAAACTTTATTTCATTGTGAAATCGCTCGTTTAAAGGAAGAGTTTCCTAATGCTAACAAAAACACAAAACTACGTTCATCCACGTGCCACCTTAGATCATCGCCCGTCCCCCCAAGTGGCACCACCCCAGCGGTTGGAGCCCAGGCCTGACTGGCCTTTCTCCAGCTCTTCCCGCTAACCAAGGGTCCAGTCAAGAGGACGCACTTGGAGTTTGCACGCGCTCGCCCACGTCCTCCGGCAGCCCCTCCCCTCCCAGAGCACCAGGTTTCCTGTCAAAACAAACCCTTGAGGGAGGGGACGGCGGAGGCAGAACCGTGCGCCAAGGAAACCCCGGCAACAAACCGCAAACACACACTGCGAGCCCCGCCCGGGCCCCCACGCCGGCTCAGTCCCCCCGACTCCAGCCAGGCTGGGGACGCGGAGGAGGTGGTACCCCCTTCTGGAGTCCTGATGGTGGCAAGCCGCTGGCACCCCGTCGGCGGGGTGGAAAAAGCGGCAAAGCATCCCTGATCCTGCCTCCCCTCCCAGGCCCAAAGCCCGTGTCTGCCCCGACACCCGCGGCGGCCTCTAGGCGCCCCAACCCGCTTCCACGCGAGACGGCGGTTCGAGGTCAAACAAGGGGACGGGCGGGGGGGGGGGCGGGAGCAAGGAACAGGACTCTATGGCTCTAGGCCCCGCTGTCCCAGGACGGAGTTCCGAGATGAAGCGGGGGAGGCCCACGGGCTGCTGGAGGAGCGGTGTCCCCTTTGCCGGCCCTGGCCTGTCACCTCAGAGTCGGAGACCCCTCCCCCGGGATGGATACGCACCGGGTCCAACAAGTAGACAGGAGGAGAAAGGCGACTGAGTGACCTTGGGTCAAGGGTCTTTGGGTGACCCCTCACCGAGCACAGAACAACCAACTCCAAAACTCACCAACCCAGCGTCCTCCCCCCACCCCATGCGGTATTTAAAGGGCCCTGAGGGACACCAGGGAGGCAGCCACAGCGCGGCCATCACAAAACCGACAAAGGAGGGGACGACGGCACGGCGAAGCCAGGGAATCCAGGATATTTCAGCCTCCAGTAGCTGAGTTCTCACAGGCTCAATCTACTTGAGAACTAGTTACTCTCATGTTTGGATCAGAAAGGCCGAAAACAGCTTGGATTGGAGGGCGTTTGGGATGAGAAAAGGAACTGTCTCCCCCGTGCGGTGCGAGTGGTGCAGTCCGGGGCTGCTAGGGGCGGGGAGAGAAGTGTTTACGGAACTGGGGCAGCAGCACCGCCGGGAGCGCCGGGCGTTGGGGGCGGGGCCTGCCGGGGCGCTGGGGGCGGGACCAAGTGGGACTCTAGGGGTAGGGCGAGGATTCCTCCGGATTTAGTGGAGTGCTGGACTGATACCCTGGGCTCCCAGGACCCACCGAGGTGGACAGTGTTGCAAGCTCCTGGCAGTCGGTGGAACATTTAGTGCTAGCCCACCCCTAATCTAGACGGTGGAATCCAGACTCGATGCCCACCCTACACTGTCTACACTTACAGAGGCAACGGAACCAACAACATTGCTAGTGGGTTTTCCCAGGCACACCAGCGACTAACCGTGTTATCTGGGTTTGTGTCTACGCCTCCGTGTAAACACGAGCCCAGATTTGCACCTGGACGGGGCGATTAGCTCCTGAGAGTCACACCCACCCAGGCTCTCTGTAGACTTCGTGTGCATGAAGAAGATAAAGTATCTTAACTTCCTCTACGGTTCTTGGCAGCACCTGTCTCTGGGAGATGTTTCGACATTGGTTAATGTAAATAACCAGTCCCAGGACGGGGTGTGCGGTTAGGCCCTCAGTGCAGCTCTTGTGGGCATGTTTCAGGAGCGTGTGCAAGAGCAAGCTTCATCCAACCATGTACATCAAAACCATGTCTTCTGCCAGGTGTAAATCGGTAAGATATTACTTGGGAGATAGTTTCATGCAGAAATGTAAGTGAATTTTGTAAAGACTGAACTATTTCTGTTTGGTGCTGAAATCATGTCTGGATTGTGGAGGCAAGTTGGCAGGGCAGTGTCTGTGGCTCAAAGGAGTAAGGCGCCAGCCCCATATGCCGGAAGTGGTGGGTTCAAACCCAGCCCGAGCCAAAAAAAAAGGCAATATTTTAAAGCAGGGTCAGTGGTTGTAACATGGTCTCCTCTGGGGTTCAAACTCTGGCTCTGACATTTACTACCCATGAGATCTTGGTCAATGGGGAGAATAATGATAGCTATCTCATTATTGTGAGGATGAAATCAGGTAAAGCATGTGCAGTGATGGGCAGTGTACACAGTAAGCACTTAATAAATGTTAGTTACTGAAACTATTTGGCAAACCACTTTACCCAAACTTAGCTGATGATCTGCATAAATTTGTATCTATATCTCCTTTCACCACCTGTCTTAAGGTGCACAACCTGATAGTGATCAGGAGATTAAAGAGAAAATGCTGCCCCACCTGGAGTTCTTTCCTTCAAACATGCTTTTTTAAAAAATATCGTTTGTTGGAATAAGCAATCAGGATGATAGAGGCCTCCAATTTTAATTCTTGCCAAATCACAACCACCACACAACTGCCATCACCACTCTAAAAACTCCACATGGAAAAATTAACAAAAAATATCCCCCAAACTTTTGGGAAGTCTGTGACAATGACACATCGCAGCATAGCTTCCTTTGTTGGCTTTGTAGGAACTTGTTAAGTATTGTTTTGTACTGTGATAAAACTTGGAACAGGTGAACATGAGTCAGGGTAGTACATTCTATACCTAGGTGACCAGCTATCTGACCCTAAGTATGACACTTCTTTTAAAGCTCAAATGCGTAACTCTTAAAGCCATCAGGAAGCAATTTTTGTTAAAGCAAGTTTCAGCATGACTTGGGGTGAGAACCTTGAGGTGGAAGGGGTGGGGTAACATCAGAGACCCAACCAGAGAGAAAAACAGATCCTGGAAACACAATCTTCCATTGCTTTGACATTAAATAACTTGCTATCTGAAAACACTTTGGTGAATTACCTGACCAACTGACCTCAGCCTGGCTTGACTATAAAAGCACTTTGAAAAAATAGCACTCTAAAATATCAGCACTCTTTAAAATCATGATCAGACAGTCATTAAATTAAATTCTCCTTGGTCAGATTATGTTCATGAGAACTTTTGTGGGGGAGAGTCTGAAAAGCAACATCTTTAGGAAGTTAAATACTTGGCATTTTGTTTGAAGAAGACTCATTACACCTAATTTTTCTAACTCACCTTTTTTGAATGACTTACAGAACTCATGATAATACAGATTGTTTTCTCCATATAAATTACATGATAGACTAAATGTGTCCTATCAATCTTGGCAAAAGACTAAGGGCAGATCAGAATTTTTGCTTGGAAAGAATTATGAATACTTACTTTCTTTTTACACATCTAAACTTTTAGCCTTAAATTACAGAATCCTTGGGAAAAGTCAGGAAATCTGGAAGTATAATTGTAATATGGACTTGCAACCTCTCAATCATTTATTTAACTATTCTAACAGAGTTGCATCTTGTGTTGATCTAATGTTATATAAGCTTAGCTATACATACTGAGCTAGGACAGGGTGTGGGGAGCACAAGAGATTAATTTAAATCCTTGCAGTGATTTTGCCCCTTATTTCCCTCTGCAGGAGTTTTGAGGCTTCTCTTCCTACGTTCATCTGAGTTTCCAGTTGTACAAGGCCCCCACCCTTGGAAGAGACCTTTGCTTGGTTTAATACTTTGCTCATGCTCTCTTGAAATTGTCAATACTGTACTTTTTCAACAAAGGACTCTATATTTTCATTTTGCACTGGGCCTCACAAATACTGTAACTGGTTTTGATCTGACCACACTGAATATAAGTCCAGTGATTAAAGGTACTTATTTTTCCTTCACTTGCCCCTAAGTACAAATGGATTATTTCATCTAGTACTCAGTTGAAAAAACATACATCTGTTTCAGTAGTAGAGGGGAAAAAAACCCCAAGCAGAAAAACCAGACTAAAGAAACAAGCTAAAAACATGAGAAAAAATTGGGTATATCCTAGGTCTTATGAGCCTTTTAAGAAATTTGCAAGACTAATTTTGACTGGATGTGGTTTTGATCTTACATTGTCCCTTTAGAGCTTAACTCATCCTGTAAGATATAACTCCATTGCAAGTAAAAAATAAACAAATAAATAGAAATCTTACCTTTTTTGTCTTCCTTATCCCTCTTAAAGGTGTTAGAGAAAGTGCCAAAAGCCAGCAAGGGTTGGGGGGGGATGCAATAAAAGGCAGAAGGAAGAAAAAGAATTTAACTAATACGCACACTAAAGAATGGGGCCCTGAATATTAAAAAATTAACTGCATACCTTCTGCTCAATTTTACTGTGAACCTACAACTGCTGTAAAAAATAAAGTCCATTTGAAAAAAGTAACCACACCGTCTTGACAATTTTTTTTTTGTTTTTCCTTTGATCTTGAAGATAGGGCAGATTTAGGTCATTGACCAGTTTTGACTCTTAACTGTTGCTTGATCAATTTTCCAAAGCACCAAAATAATTTTCCCCACACTCCACTGAACTGAATTAGTATAAGATTAGAGGTTACTTCTCATTTTCATTGCTTGTACTCTCACATTTAGACACTGCCCAGACCCTTGACCCTGCCATAGACTAAAAAGATAAACATTCTTTGTCCCTCCCTTGACCCCTCCATGGGCCCCTTCTACTTACCTGGACACCACTGTTGTCCCTTGAGAAGCAGACAGGAAAGTAAGAAGCAGCAGGGAAGACAGTCTTGGGCAGGAAGTGGGAGGGGCCAAAGAGAGATGACACTCAAGGGAGCACTTATGGGCGGCCAAAGATGTAATGGTTTAGTACCTGGACAAACATAGTCACTCTCCTTATCCCACCTCTGGACCCACAGGCGATCAATCATTTCCTAAATGCTTTCATGAATGAACATTCAAAATCAAGTGGAATACCCAATGGAGTGGAGAAGAGTTTCGAAAATAAAGTGCAAAATCCAGAAGACTTAAAGGAAAAATTAAGAAGTGTGATTCTTAGCCCAGAGGCGCTGTGGCTCACACCTGTATCCCAGCACATTGGGAGGCTGAGGAGAATGACTTGCTTGAGCTCAGGAGTTTGAGACCAGCCTGAGCAACAGCAAGACCCTGTCTGTACTAAAAAAATTAGAAACACTACCTGGACATTGTGGTGGGCACCTATAGCTACTCAGGAGGCTGAGGCAAGAGGATCACATGAGCCCAGGAGTTTGAGGTTACTGTAAACTATGATACCACAGCACTCTACCAAGAGCAACAGAGTGAGACTGTCCTAAAAACAAAAGAAAACAAAACAAATGTGACTTTTTGTATGCAAAATTCAACATAAAAATATGAGTTATAGAATAATGATTATGGGGTGATAAGATTTATACTTGAGAGAGTTTACACTAAGGACAGTATATATGCATTTCATATATACGAAATACACATACATAGACATTGGACTAAGAAGATACTCTCCTAATTGTTTAAGAGGCAAGTTAGGAAATGTTCCTGATTTATTCCATGTATATTCAAATGGCATATTTCTTTACAATGAGAATGTATTCATCCATATGTTACTGGTGTAATTTCACACTGCCATACAATGATACCACTGTTATCGTTGTATGTCCTCCTAAATATACCTTAGTGAAGAAAGGCTATTAATACTGTATAATAAATAGCTTTCCCCTCTCCTTTTTATCTATTATTGAGAAAGTCATGATAATAAATGGAGCTTTTCGTATAAAGTGTATATAAAGGAATAGACTTACAAAGGCCCCTCACTACAGTATGTCAAAATTACTGTATTTATGCTGGGTGAGGGAATCCTCACTTTTTAAGTTGTTCTCTTCAACAACTTAAAACTTAAAAAGTTGTGTAGCTAGCCAAAGTATGTAGATTTTACCTTCACTTAAAACATATTGTTACTCTAATCTCTGATCTCTAAGGCCTTCCTTTCTTTAAATTTAAATTTAAATATATATATTTTTTTTCTTTTTTTTGAGACAGAGTCTTATGATGTCACCCTCAGTAGAGTGCTATGTCATCACAGCTCACAGCAACCTCAAACTCTTGGGCTTAAGTAATTCTTTTGCCTCAGCCTCCCAAGTAGCTGGGACTATAGGCACCCACCACAACGTCTGGCTATTTTTATTGCAGTTGTCATTGTTGTTTATCTGGCCCCAGGCCGTGTTCAAACCCACCAGCCTCAGTGCATGTGGCCGGC